>VDFB02096898.1:0-30448 GCA_007258455.2 Sequoia sempervirens
AGAATTGAGTTAGAGCTTAGAGGCTAGAGAGTAGAGTATAGTAGAGCATTGTAGACATTTTGCATAGTGTGGAGAAGAAAGAAAGTTTTCCCTTTAAAAACTTTTGTGGAGATTGTTGTGTAACACTTTTCATGATAATAGATCTTTTCATTGATGGTGGAATTCGTCTTGTCATGAATAGCTAGCAAGGTCTCTTCTTCCTTTCGTATCCAAGTAGCTTAATTTCATGCAAGTAGTTTACTTTGATGTGTGGTATTTTTGTTGAGGTAGCTTCTTTCATTCCATACCACTAGCGGCTTGTTGATGATAAGTTCACCTTGTGTGGTCGACTGGATATTATCTTGAGTCTAACTTCGGTTGTAATTTGTATACCTATATGTATCATTTTGATGGTGTATGTATGCTAAGTTATAATCTGAACATCCTTTGCTATCCCCTTGAAGATTGCACCAATTTTGCTGAAGTTGTCCGACGTGAGGCTAGGTGAAATTTGGTTGAAGTCTACTAAAATGGAGCTCCACATATCCTGCATTTAGAATAGAACATAGGTTTCTTAGGCCTTACACTCTTTTACTTTCTGCATATTTCTGATTAGCTTTAAGAAAATGTACTATATTGCCAAATCATACATACAAGAATCCCCTTCACATCATATACCAGCTGCTAACTGCAAGAAGTCTGAACAATTGTGTAAGTCCCCTCGTAAGAACACAACAATACACATCAACCAACTGAGGGTATTCTAAGTATTCGGAACCTTGGAGTTGAACGTGTGAACTTTCTCGCAATCTTAGCGCACGAAATACTTTGATCAAGAGAGAATGGAGTAGCCTTCGGACTATTTTGTTCTGCTGTTTGGTGCGGTCACAAAAACCACGTCAACACTCGACAGGAAAGAAAAAGAGAATGGATGCCGACACAGAGACAATGTCTTGGGAAAACTTAACTAGCAACGAGTGCAAGCAGTGGTGGCGGAGCATAGCCGATGACCACACTTTGAAGATTGCACTACAGCATGCTCGGGTGGATAAAGCCATTCTAGTACCATTTTTTAATTCACGCGAGTTCGAGCGCTGGTTGAAGGCCATGGTAGATAATTATTGCTGACACAGTCACAAATCGGTGATCGACTATAGAGGCTGTACAGTCACAGTTTCCTTCTGGCCGCAGGATTTTGAGCGAGTTTTTGGCATTCCAGCCACTGGGGTAGGAGTGAATAAGCCAAAGAAGATGACACAGCAGCATAAGGAAATCTTGATCAAGCAAGTGTGTCTCCAGGATTTAACAGCCAAAGAGAAGGATACTATATGGAATGCAGGCAATCGGGGCCTCCGCAAACATTACCTGGCAACTGCCAAATGGAAGTGCTTCTTAGATTTAATGAAATGCTGACTCACTGGTGCCAGTCGTGTGTCTGACATCACCATCTAGATGGTAGATTACATGGTAGGGCTGAGTGTTGGCCGAGTATATAACTGGGCAAGGTTACTCACTGAAAGGATCTAGGAATTCTTAGCCCAGCGGCACAAGGCTTTTTATATGACACAGCATGCCATTGCTCTTTTTCTTGATGTTGTGAATACTCAGGTGCTGGAACGCAGATGGGGTCGAATGCATCCTATCACACACCTAGACCCAGGATTGCCGACGGTGTTCTACTGGACGGAGTTGGAACTTAAACAGGTTGGCGAAGGCACTACTGGAGGAAAGAAAAGGAAGCGGATAGAGGCATCGGTGGCAGAGGAACATCGGCCGAAGAGACATCAGAGCAAGTTGATGCATCAGAGGGGGAACTTATTGATCTATCTTCTTAAGTATCGGCGTCCAGTTCACCAGGGGGTGAGGAGGTGTCCATAGCTATTGACGGGCAGATAGTAGCAGCGGTGGAGGTACCATTATTACAACCAGTCGGGTTCACTCTTCCAGCACCGCCAGTGACAGAGAAGAAATAGACAGTGACTTTCACTCTTCCGGTTTCACCAATTGGAGTTGGGCAGACACTGAGAGTCGTAGCCTCATCATCGGGCGCATCACCAGGATGGGCGCCACTCACCACAATGCCATCAAGCTGGGAGGCCACTACATCAACGGCTACTATGTCGGCAGCATCCACAGCATCGGTTGAGATTTTAGCTGAGGCTCCTACACTTGAGCAGCTGCTAGCGAATAGGGACCTACCAGGTTCAACATCTGGAGTTGCAACACCTGGGGAACCCCCGGTGACAAGGACATGGGGGACAGTCACAGACGGGACCGCTACTTCCCCTATTACACCACCAGGAGCACCAGGGGTAGCCCAGATTGACAGTTGGCTAGGATCAGTGGGCCTCACACTCAAGGTGGCCGAGCAGCCAGAGCAGCCGATAGAGAGTCCTTCAGAGGGCTTAATGGGTGAAGCAGGCCCTATTCTCCACACCCAATAGAGCGAGACAGCCTGACTGGTGGAGGAAATGCTTGCCCAACCTGAGGTACCACCAGAGATGACGCCAGGGATAGTAGTACCTGAGCTTAAGATGACAACTAGGGATGTACTTCCGGAGGTCGAAGCCCTTGGCGAGGAGGAGGGTGACTCCACTGATGTACTTGTGGTAGAGATGTCTCAACCAGACCCATCGGATCCAGTAGGTACAATGCAGCGATATGTGGAGGAGTTGGAGCATATGGGTAGATTAATGATTTGAGTAGGCCAAGTTTCTCATGAGCTTAAGATTGGCCGATCTCCACTCGTGGGACAAGAGGTCCAACGTATCCAAGGGTTTGTGCAAATGGGATGTGAAGCCGAGTTTACTTAGATATTCGGTGCAGGATGGCCAGCAGGGGAGACCACTGCGATGATGAAGGCATGGCAGGGTAGACCACCACAGCTAGCAGGTTGAGATGCTAGGGTTCTTGAGAGTCTTTACCATATTGAGCTTGCATTTCGAAATTTCTTCTACCTCATGAAACGTCAAGTGCTATCCACTGAGGTTGCAGTATCCTGTGGGGTGGAAGCATATAGATTCTTACAGAAGATGAAGGAGTCGTCAGCTGCCCAAATGACTATTATATAGAAATATTTGACAGAGCAGACCCGGCTAGCTCAGGATAGGGGAGCCCAGTTGGAGGCTTTGGAGACTCGGGTGCTCACCTTGGAAGAGGAGGCGCAACAGAAAGAGGAGGCATGGGGGTGCAGAGTGGAAGACTTGGAAGATCAATTGGTAGCGAAGAGTGCAGAGGCAACCAAAACTAAAGACCAGTTGATGAACACAGTTCTTATGGTGAAGGCCGCCAGGGAGAGGGAGATACTTGCTGATCGCCAACTCCGCACACGCACAGATGAAGTGAGGCGACTGTGGGCAGAGCATTCCTCCACTATGCCAGCATCATCTGTACATCCAGGGACGTCCTCACTTCCCCCTCCTCATTAATTTTGTTATGACATTCATTACCTGGTGTTGTTTTGTCACCTGGAAAATGACTTATTTGTAGGGGGGATGATGTTAGTGGTATATCTTTACTTTGTTGTCTGTCGTAGTCGGCCTTGGTCGTAGTCGGCCAATTGCTAATAAAGCTATAGTTCGTAAGAATAATACATGTCATGTACTTTTGGGTAATCATGTCCAGATTAATGTTAATGTTAATGTTGTTATGAAACGTCGTGTCGGTTGGTTATCTAACCACCGCCGAACGTTATATGTAGTCTGTTGGGATAGTCGGGAGATAGTTATGTGCTGATGGTTATATTGTTAAGCACTGTTGATACTCTCTAATTGTACATGATATTTCTGATAATGAATAAAGCTCCTGGTGTTCAAACATGATATCTTTCTAGTTTACTGTTCTGTTCTATGTCCTACACAAGACTAGTTTGCCAGTATCACGTAGTACTTGAATTACATTCCGTAGGCAAACACATGACAACAAACTTGTTACAATTTTCTGTGTCAGGATGCTTGATACTTTGCAAAGTTGGAAGGAAGCTTGGCAGAATTGCAAGAATCCTGAAAGGGAGTTTCCCCACAAAAAATGGTAGTTTTTCTCAGATGATCTGTTTTTGTTGGGTCCTTCATCTATGTGTGTGCAACTATATTTAGTGATGATGTTTATTGGAAGTACACTATAAAAGTATGTATGAGTGATGGAATTACACAGAATATGTGGATGCTTCTATAGATATATCTATTTTAGGTCATTTATTGCAGCAGTAACTTTTTTTCCATGATCTAAACTTTTGTGGAATGAGTTCCTGCTTGAAGAATTTTTTATCTTTATCAAGTCAGAAGTAACTGTTGCATGCTTTATATCCCAAGTTGTCTGTAAGGCCATCTTTCTGCATCCTATGCTTGGCTAGATTAGCATAAATAACAGTTTAGCAATATGTGCAACCGAACACAAATAGTTCTTGTGGGAAGTGTCATAAATTCCAATGAAAATCACTATTTAGCCACCCCAGTCACTATGGACAAGAATCCTTTTTCACTTTTGAAATTCCTGAATACAATTATTATCCAAGATGAGATTCTTTACTGAAGTATTGCTGCTTATCCCAAACAGACAAGCTGTAACTTGGTGCAAAGAGATTCTCCTTGCAAGTGCAAAATACCACTGAGAAAATATAAATAAACTGATTGGATGATTTCTCTTTACATCTGACATATACAAATCTACGAGCTGAGTTAATGCTATGGGTGCTTTTGGTTGGCCTTCTAGTACTACAGATCTTTGCAACAGTTACGAAATTAATATGGTGCCTGTCAGTATGTGAACCCTTTGGTTGAAGTTAATTCTATTTTGTATTTAATGTAATTGATGGAAAGGCAAAAATAACCTTCAAAAATTAGATGTGAAGATTGTTATACAATTAAGGTAGATGATTTTAAATAACCAAGAGACAGATGGAAAAGAGCTCTTGCTCTATAGTTTTTTCATCTTTTGCCACTTGTGCTCTTGCAAATGCCAATTCTAGCAGCTGACGTTGCAAAATATTTTGTGTTGTTCTGAGTAGAGCCTGATCCTTGCTGACGATTGAAAATATATTCATGTCCAAGAATGACCAAAAATAAATCAAAGTTACTGGAACATACATTGGGTACAATAGCAAAGGACTAGGGCAAAAAGGACCCTAGACATGAAGCAAAAAAGAAGTGAGAAGAGCCAGAACACGGATTAATGTAAAGAGAGAAACCCCTAAACTAGTACAGTTATAAAAGAGAGTGGGGGTAGAACCCTACAAAGCAGCAGAAACAAAAAGAAGACCACCTATTCCGAGAACCAAAATTTTCAGGTGTCAATGTTCAGTGACCATTGGAGGAGCTGCGAATATTATCATCAATCGTTGTAGGAGTATCAATGCCAATTGTGAGAATGCTCATCAGGAATATTCCGTGGCTAAGGGGGTCAGGCTGGAGAATCTTAGGAGGCAACTGTTTCCGCACAGAACCTTTTCTAACATCCTAGGGTGTAATATTAATCTTACATCACCCATAAATATTTGTTTATACTTTGTTATTTTTTTGTAAGTTTTTGTTTGCATTCCAATGACTACAAGTTATTATAGATCCACCACTAATGATGATTCATATTATGGAATAAAATTAGTTATAGAATAAGAATTATTTTATAATTTTATTAGTTTATATCCCATGCAAAATATAAAAGTCAAAATTTAGAGTTTAGTTTCTAGTTGTTAGGAGATTAGTGCTAATTGTTAGTTTATTTTTATTTTTCACTTCACATTGAGATCTGTGCTGAAGAAGAAACTGGTGATATGACCTCACTTCTGAGATCTGTGCTGAAGAAGAAGGGTGTGAGATGTTCCCCAATGTCAAGAAGAGATAGAGCCATGACCATTAGAGTGAGAGCTGGGGTGTCATGAATGAGAGCTATTTTGTGTTGCCTATTATGAGAATTGTGTTTGTTTTGCCTGTCACATTATCTATTTTTTTTTATCCAATGTTAGTTTATTTCCCTGTTGTTCGGCCAAATCTAATAAATTTTCTACGATCAACTTGAATTCTACTGTTTTTGATCACCCAGATCCCAAACTGGGCAAGGTGAGTGCATATGGAGGTAGAATAAGGATAGAGGTAAATTAATTGAAAAAGTGTTGCTCGGGAAACCGATTGACATA
This sequence comes from Sequoia sempervirens, assembly GCA_007258455.2. Classification (NCBI taxonomy): domain Eukaryota; kingdom Viridiplantae; phylum Streptophyta; class Pinopsida; order Cupressales; family Cupressaceae; genus Sequoia; species Sequoia sempervirens. Next base: position 6,110 of record VDFB02096898.1, read on the forward strand.
CAATTAAAACAGTCATAGAATTGCTCTAGCCAAACTGACTGGTATTGAGTGCAAATGAAATTGCATCAATGCCAAAATGATAGATTATTTCACCTGATTCTGATTCACGCCATGTAAGACAGAGAATGAACACAAGTAAAATAGGATCTGGTGGTACTACTGTCTATGAATCTACTACAATGAAAGTATTGAAAATGAAAGAATTTGGTGGAATACCTTTCGGATTATTACAATGATGAATGATTTTCATTTACAAACATATGTGAACCAACTTAGATACATTTTTCCAATATTTTGAATATGAGATACTTTGTAGCCAACTGGAAAATCAAATGAAATAAATTAATAACACATGAAAAATTTACCTGGATTGAGCAGATATTATTGTATGTTTGCCAAATGTTGTAGCTGGTCCAATAATCTGATAATGGGTTCCCTCTAATATAATCCCAGCCTCAATGTTTTAGAATTTGTGTCTATAATGAAATAACAGCAGCAGCAAATTCATTGTATTATCTTCAAGTACTAGTATTGGCTGTGACCAGCACTTGATTGCTAATGTAGACAAAGCAATCAGATGTCAGGTAAATATTCCCCCAATGGGAATCGGCTATCACAAACTCAGTGGACTTACAAGGAAGTCTTCTAACTGCATGCCTCACAAAACTTCAATAACATAACAATAAGCTTCCAAACTAAATAGTCTTTTTTGCAAAGTGATTCCCGAATTCTCCTGGCTGTGTCAGATCTCCTCTATTGTGGCAGAGAAAAGACTCCACGATTCCCGCTGGCCCAAATTTGTCACTCAACATTTCATTATTCAAAGTTTAAAAAGGTAGGAGACCTTTATTGGAGTTATGGCTTCCTTTTACAGCTGTAGCACTAAAGAAATATAAATAATTATTATCAATTTCAAATACAGCACCAACAGCTTGCAGCAGTTCATCCAATCAGGAAAAAGAATACTCAAAGTATACTTAATGTCTATAACCAGCAACAACACATATACTTGCAGCCAAAAATACTTGTGATCACTTTTGTAATTTTTCCTCAAATAATATATCTCAAAAGGGTACAGCGATCCATTGTAAAATAAACCAGCAGCTTCAATCAATAATATTACTTCTTAAAACAATTCAAGCTGCTAGCATATACCATGAACTCATCAAACACTAAATGAAAATTAATAATATTTTCCCAAAACCCAATTGAAATCCAAAAACATGAAGCAATAAATTGAAACTTCAAACCCCAAAAACTGTAGTACTGAAAACAATGTCAATTGGAGCCCATTGTCAATCCCTAGATGATATTGCATTGAAAATTAGGAGGGTTTTCCTCCTTAAAGCTTTCAAATTTTCGAAGGCTTTCTGCCCGTGGGAAATGAGGAAGATGAACATGCATTCATTCTTGAAAAAAAACAAATGAGCTTCAAAAAGTATGCAGTCTTTTTCAAAAACTCTCATCTTATTTATAACCTTTTTGAGGAAATAAAGTAATATTTTATTTCTTTAATGTTTCTCAAAGTAATAAAAATATAATTTAAGTTTCCTTTTTATCACCTTTTTGTACCATATGCCTAGTGACACTTAAATTAATCACTAATAACACCTTTTCAAATAATTACTTATAAGCTATCTTCTGATTTTACTTTTTTGACAAATTTAATATTTAATTATTTAATTAATTTTCCCTTTTTATCATCCCATTAGCCTACGGGAAAGATAAGGAATTAGGCTAAGGTTCATCTGCAAACTTACGCTCAAGAAGGGGACATGACATATGCTTTTTCTAATATCAGTGTCAAAGCCAGGGTCTCATGAATGAGAGCTATTTTATGTTGCCTATTACGAGAATTGTGTGTGTTTTTCCTGTCACATTATCTATTGTTTCTTTGATTCAGTGTTAGTTTATATCCCCAGTTTGAACTATTTAGCATTGTTTATTTTGATTATGACTAAAGGTAGTTCAATAATACCTAAGAAACAGGTTGATATTCCCTAACAGTTAACAATGCTTCACTTCCATTTTTCTAAACAAAATTCTTGCTCTCTAGATGAGGTTCAATCCTAAAGAAGTGTATATTTCAAACAGATAATTTGTAACTCAACACTACCAAGCCCAATAATACCTAAGGATGAAGTTTGGTGTGGTTCATGCCCATGGATGTGTATCATATGTGGTCGGGTAGACCTTGGCAATTTGATCAAAAGACTATTCATGATGTGAGGGAAAATACATACACCCTTGGGAATAATGGAATGAAGTACGCCTTGAGCCAGCCCTCTGAAGAATGAAGAGGGCAGTGAGGGGAGAAAATAACAGCCCTAAGGTGTTAATTATTTCTGGAAAACAGATTTTGGAAGTAGTAAAGAAAGAGAAAGCACACTTTGCTTTCATTCCCAAACCTATTCAAGTTGGGATGGCTATTGAAGCAAGTCAGATGCCAAGTGAAGTATTTGTTGGATGATTCTTCTGAGATTTTTTCCAATGAATTACCAAATGATTTGCCACCCATGAGGAGTGTCAACCATCACATGGATTTGGTTCTTGGATCTAATATGCAAAACAAGGTAGTATATAGATTGACATCCACAAAGAATGATGAGGTGCAACAAGTAATGTATATGTTGGAACAATGCACCATGAACCATAAACATGTTGATTTCAAGCAAAAAGAATGAAGAATTTCTGATTGGGAACTTGGTCTCACCACAAGTTGAGTTTGCATAAAATAACATAGTGAACAAAAATATAGGGAAAACACCATTCAAATAGTGTATGGATATGGTCCTAGAGGTGTCATATGGTTGGGGACTAAAGCATATATAAGTGTGATGAAGAGTGCTGAAGTGGAATATTTGCATTTGCAATAAGTGCATAAACAAGTGAGGGAACAACTGATTCAAAGTACAAGAAGATAAAAAGAGCACATTGATGTTTACTCACTGGATGGATTTCCAAGTACTACGAGAGTAAACTGAAATAACTTACATAACATAACTTATGTACTAGAAGATAGCGCACAAAATCATCACACTTGTCTTTATTGATAGAATGTATGCCAATACAATCATAACATGAATAATCATAGCAATCGTAACACTAACTACATGACTCTGAATACATATAGTACGCCAGTGGTGGTTGAAGTACCAATTGTCGCGTCCCTTCATTATACGAATTATTTCATTAGGAACTAATTCCTGAAACCACTAACTAACATGACAAGTATGTACCCAACAAGTACATGAAATATTAAACTAACTAAAGTCTTATTTATTACTCACAACTCATCTGTAAGCACATTTCATCCCACAAAAGTGAAATACAATTCCTTCTAAACGACAAAATCCAAAAATTGGGGTGTACAGTGCTGAATTCAAGAGGAGGGAAAGAGAGGCTTCCGATGTGCTGAGGGATAGGAGTCTCTAGGCCAACCCATCACGAGCGTTTTGTTGTTTTTACGCATAACGGACTGTTCACCTACTTTTAAGTTTATTGAAAGCATCGCCAATTCTCCTTTGCCTCTTGTCTTTCCAATCAACTTTCTCTCCTCCCGCCATGCTCTGCGCCTTCCTCGAAGCTGCTGTCTCCCCTCTACCAACCACGGTCTATCCTCTTCCTCACTACACTACATCCCTTTCGCGAAATATCCTGCGCTTTGCTAACTGCCTCCCGCAGAGAGTGGAACTTCTCTCCTTTCAGTCAGCTCACCCTGTTTAGTTGCTCCTGAAGACTTTGATCCTCCTCATGGAATTGCGGACGACCATTCTCGTCTTGTTGTGGTTTGTCCATGAGGAGCGCTAGCTGGTCAATTAAGATGTCCTGTAGGGCACTCCGCTCCATACCACATGGAGGCCCTTCCGCCAGGCATCCTCTGTCAGCTTGTTGATGTTGTTTTATGTGACACTACAACATCTCTAAATAAAGTTTCCACATTTTTATCCCTCCTGGAAGCTAAATTTAAGTATGCTAAGACTACAAGAAAGATCAAGCACAAAGAATCCTACCGTTTAAATTCATGCTGATAAGCTTCCCGGTTGATGTGATTCCATTTCCAAAGTACAATAGACTTACTTTCGGTGCCATCTAGAAAACAAAGATATGAATGCAGATCATTTGATTTTTCAATTTTGTATAAAAAGGTGAAAAAAAGTAAGGGTTTAGGAGTCCTATGCTATTCCTACGAAATCAAGAGACGACAAGGATTAAGTGAAACTAAATAAACAATACTTTGTTTCACCACACTAAACGACAACTACACAAAGCAAGTGCAATCTTCTGGGATTTGTGCTTAAAATTTCTTCACCACAAACAATACCATCAATAGAACAACATTATTCGAAGTTAATGTTGAAGCATCCACGATAAAGCTCAGTCTAACTTTACGCATTGAATGAAAAGCATCCACTGTATGACAAGTTCCGCTTAACCCTTTGTTACCGTAAACTATCATTCCCCTTCCTAACATACATTTGAATGAAATTCTAATTCAAATCGAGGAAGAGAAATATGTAACCATGCAACCATTTGACAATGAAAGGATTCAAAGCACCTCATGCATTATGAACTTTATTATCAAGACAGTCTTTTGCAACAATCTCATAAAACTCTCTCTCTTATTCTCTACAATCTCTTCTAATCTCTAATCTCTAATTCTCTATTAATCTCTTGATATCTACTCTTCTTCTAATGAAATGAGAGAGAGTGGGGGTTTATATAGCAATCCCAGATTACAATGAATGGCCAAGATCAAAATGAGATTAACGGCCCAGATTCAACATAACTAAACCCTAATTAGGGTTTCCAAAACATCAATCAGTTAATTGGAGAGAACTTCAGGCACCAGGAGTTGCATCCTTATCCACTTGCAGAGCATTACGTTCGGCGAACTTGGACACGATCAGGCTGATTTCCTCCATGGCAATGTCCGGCATCGCATTGACGTTGTATTCCAGCAAGTCCAAACTTTCAGCACATTCTGCAAAAGTGACTATCCATTTTGGTTCATGCAGCAAGAAAGTATCTCTGACGGTCATGAAGCTGAATGCCTTGGTAAAATTTTCCTTCATGATTGGCCCAGAGATGGTGGAGAAAATTCTTTGAACTTGTTCTTTTAAATTTTGTGGCTACAAGTGTTTCTTTCGAACAATATCTTGATCAAGCATATCTGGAGCCATTTGATAAATTTTACTCTGAATCTCCTTTGCCTGCTCTTCAACTTTGGCGCCATCTTGCTTTACCCTTTCCGTGATTCTCCTCGAACCGCTGGTAATACTACCATTGAAACTACATGCAGCCCAGCCTCTCAATAATCCTACTACTTCAAGCAAATCCTCTACTTCTGGATGCCCTTTAACTCTATGATGCATAGAATACCAAATCTGTCGGATGGGCACTTTTGCACTTTTCTTAAACTCTGCTCTATTGCCAGCTCCCATTGACAAGACTCTCTCGACTCGGCGAACTGTGAAAGTCCACCAAACTCGCAATTTGCAGACATTCGCTTTCAGTCCCAGTTCGAGCCCCCAGGACTTGGCCAAGGTGACTCAACTCGAGACTCGCCAAGTCTTAGCGAGTCTTGTTACTGTGGTTATATTTAGTAAGGCACCTGGACAGGTCTCAGTTGCAATGTCGATCTCCTAGTTCAATTGGTTTGGCCAGTGGATGAATATTTATGGAGTTATTATCATTAAAGTCATTTTAATGATAATAAAGTATTATAAAGTTATATTTTCACTTTATGTGTTTGGGGCGACTTAATGACTTAAAATGTCAATTAATTAAAAAGGTATTTTTAAGTGGGCCTAATTAATGCTTTATTATAAAGTCAACATCAAAAAGCATTTATATTCATTTAAATGATTTGAAAAGCCACTTGGAGGAAATCGACCTAATTGAGAGAAGTATATATTGAGCATCAAAGCAAATAAAAATTCATTCTTGATGATTTCATCTCTGATTCGCCATTGGCCTTTGCGTCCCTAAGATTCGGATGACATGAGTAATTGCTGTTTCAACCATTTGTTTTGAGAACGAAAACTCTTCTGCAATGTATTAGGCAACTTTGATAGCTGCGGAAAGACTGTTACAAATCATTGCTTCTGTGAGAGCTCTTACTCCTCCAGGAGTCGTATTTGTGCTTCATTGGCGGTTATAGAGAGAGATTCGCACATGCGGGTTTTACTACACGTAGGATTTGTTTCCTGCATGAGAATGCTTTCTTGGCCGTAGTTTCACAACTCTGATATAATATTATATTTACTTTCAGCATCTCTCTATTTGCATTTGTTTGGTGTTTTATGCATTATCTGGTAAATATTTCAAAAACTTCAAACCAACAATTGAAAATTTAGCTCGGGGAGAACTAGGGTTCTTACAATGGTATCAAAGCGAATTTCCTACCATCCTGAGCGAGTAAAAATTTTCAGGAGTAAAAAGAAGATTTACAGATAAATTAAATTAATAGCAACCTCTGTATACTGGATCGAAGTTTGTGTAAAGTTGAAAATTGAGACATCATTGCTTAATAGAATAGACAAATTAAAAAGAAGCCGCTAACTATTTTGAGGGGCTGCTTAATATCTGGAGACGATATGAGTTTAGGATATTGTAGATAAAGATAGAGCAAGGAGTTTGAAGCCTGTGAAAAATCACAGCTAGAGATAAGACAAATTTGAATAGTGATGAATTCGTAGGTTTTGCTTGAAGTTATTTTCCTTCATCAATCGACATAAAGTAAAAAGAAGACTCGTGTCCAGGGGAAATCTTCTGTTTCAAAAGCTGGCCGCTACAGGACAAGCATGAATATGACAAAACAAAGTCAGACAAAGACAAAGATGAAAATCGAAACTCCATGATTAATAGTGGTGCTATTCTTAGAAGTTGATATTTCAAGGGTTGAGCCGTCCAGGTTGATAAGACAAATATCGATTCAGAGGATTGTCAAGAGCAGCTTCATATTTTTGAAGGTGTTCAAAAGAGACAAGTCTGAGAGGAACCAAAAAAGACACAAGGCCGCATAAGACAAATACTAAAGAAGTCGAAGTCTGGAGCTGAGGATTATTATTTATCGGGAGCTGCTTGCAACATTTTTCTATTTGAAAGACAAATCTTCCAGCTCCGCAAATAAAGGCAAATTGACTTCTAGAAAAGGACAAAATCAGGACACTAGATTCGATTGGAGACTTTGTTGGAGAATAGAGACGAATAACATATTCAACATCACTTGTGGATAATGCGTGGCCTTCCATACCATTCGAACAACTTGGAGGAGACGCACAATACATCTAGCTTTGGGCACAGCTTCAGCACTAAACAGGTTTGAATGTTGGAGTGACTCCTTGTAAAGGAAAGCTTCAGTTCATAAACAATCAGAATCATGTGATGCTGGGAAGACCTAGTATTTTTAATCACTTATGGAGAGAAATTCTGTAGTTGCATTTTAAATATCATTGAACCAATGTTTTATGAGTTTACATTATCTTCTATGAAGAATTGTATCTGTTGAGGGCAGACTGTGTAAAAGTTATTGACAACAATGGTAACCAATCTTGAGTCTTTCAATTTGCAATTAATACCTGATGAAAAGTTTGAAGTTTGTACTTGAACTGTTTGACAAAATGCCATTTGCTGTAACAACTCATTTGCTTGAATTTTCAATCTTTGAATGAGATTTGGAACATCAAAATACATTTTGCTTTTCACATTCAATTGAGCTTCATATGTTTATGATCAGTTTATGAGAAAAGACCTGAAAACATCGTTTACCAGCTTGACAAAACAAACTATTTGATGAAATGTCCCGAAGTGCTAAGATCAGAATTTCTGTTAATTTACTTTTAGCAAGGGAATTCAGCATGGGATATCACACCGAAGCCTTTGGGACAAAAGACAAAGGTTCTTATATAACCCGAGTATATATAATTTAGTGTACAAAGTCTATGCAAGAAATCTTGGTAGGCCGTCGTGAATCCAGCGGACAAGGAGGTCTAGGGTTTCTGCTAACATTCAAAAATTTGGATCCTCGGTTTGCAAAGAAAAGAAAGCAAACACTAAATGCGTATAACCTTTATTAGTATGGAGGAAAAGAAGGAGTAAATCGAGGGAGGAAGTGGACATTATCAACGTTCAAGAAATTGTTATCATTCATGATAACAAGACTGATTTTTATGATAGTAGTTGTCCACTTGAGCATGAGGATGACTTGAAAGTCGTGGCAAGTCCAGAATATGTTATGGGAGTGACATTGGGTATTGGCACTCATGATACTAGTGCCAAGAATGAAGATTGCATGCAAAGGTTAACCCATAATAGATTTGATTTTCATGACAGTAGTGAAGAAACTTTCCATCAGCATGAGACAATAGTGATTTCATAGGTGCAAGATGCTACTATGGAGTTGTTACATGAAAGTACTCAGGAATTGGGTACTAGTGATGCATTGTATGTTGAAGATGCATGTCATGGTGAGTCTGATTTTCCAGATCAGACCTTAGAAAACAAGCTAGAAGGTTCATGTGTTGGCATAGAATCCCAAGATCGTGAGTTGGATGGTGATACAGTTACATTGGAAGTGGAAGTGTGTGAAGATACTGTTATGTCAGCAACTTCTACCTTGTCAATTGAGCCTTCCGATGAGGTGCTTAGTAGCAGTACCTTGGATGTTGATGTGTGCACTGATGATAGCACATAGCACACATGTTGTTGTTGATCATGAGGTGAGTGATGAGGATACAGACTCATATCACAGTGCAAATTTTGGGTCAGAACACTTGCATGGGAGTCATTGGTTTCAGAGTCCTCATCATTTGGTTGGGCAACTTAAGGTTAATGACAACATGATTGCCATAACTATTGAGCATTTTAATGTTGCTCATCAGAGGTTGGCTACTTTTGGTTGGAGTACTCCTATGACAGATGAGCATGGTGATAGTGGCCTTTCCCTTGCAAAGTTCCACACTCTTAGTTAAGCGATTGGAAAAATGAAGAATAATTATTTGTTATTACTTTTAGATCGTGATTTCCTTCTCAGGCAGGATGGAATCTGTTATGATGCCTTGCAGGGGAAGGAGGAAGAGGTTAAACTCACCCATGAGCTTGAGGTGACTATGGACTCGTTGCAAAGCGCCCAGTTGGCCCTTCAGGAGTCACAGTCACAGTTGGAGGAGCTTACCATGGAGTTGAGTTTGGCTCAGTCTCCACCAGCTGCAGATACAGTACAGTTACATACAGTGGTAGTTGGTGAGGATCTTATATCCACGGGTTGTAGTGAGGATGTGGTTACATCTATCATGGATATAGGTGCAGTAGTCTCAGTTGGGATGAGTACCTTGGTTGAGAGTAGTAGAGAACCACTCATTGCATCAGGTTCTCCTGAGATCAATACCATGACAGATGATGCAGGACATATTACTAATAGCTCTTGTGTCACAGTGGTGGATTCTCCTGAGAGTTGTGTGTTAGTACATGACGCTACTCCATCATCTTCATAGGGGACTCACAAAGTGTCATCTGGTGGGAGTATGGCTCTCATGTTGATTTTTACCCTCTCTTGGAAACAAATCTGTTACTTCATCCCATGTAGTTGATTTTGGATGCCAACTTGTTGTGTCTCAGAGTCAGAGTGATCAACTGCCTGATTCCAGTATTGCTAGTGATGAGCCATTGACCAAGGTTGAAGCGTTCTATCGCAACTACATAGTGAGGAGTGCTCATCACTTTTCTTTTGATCCACACATGAAGAATTTCTTGATGCATCGGTGTGGATTGGCTCTGGGATTATACCATCCTTTGTGGGAAGGGTATTCACCATACAAGAATCAGTAGCTGCAAGTACCCAAGTTCGTCATTTGTGGGGGATTACTTGCAGAGTCAGCACATCCATGGGAGTCTAGCAGAGGATGGAGATAGTTGTTGTGATACAGACACTTTCAGATGTCCATATCTCCACAGTACGGATAGATGTGTGTACAAAGTATATTGGGATCTAGGTGGTGACAGAGTTAGCGTTGCAGTTTGGATGGGTCTCATGGGTTTACTTCACCATTTTCAGCATGGTGAAGTTGAGATCAAGTTTTCTCAATTAATGTGACTGGGTGAAGATAGGAAATGGGGAGAATTTGTAGATACTATTTTTGGGGTTTACATGTAGCATACACTTGCAATTGTATTTCACCTAGACTTTGTTTTTTTCATCTTATCGTTCCCTTTTTATGGAGAATGTTTAGATTTTTCATACGTAGGTTTGAATCCTCTATTTTGAAACCTATGACGAGGTAAAAATAACCTCATCAATATAATGAACTAAATACCTTTCCTCATATCTTCTAGTCACCTTTACCTTGCCAATTAATTGTCTTTAGGATTAGTAATCGCTTGGTTTTTGAGAAAAGATGTACAATCTTTATTTTATGAAATTAATTGAAATAAGCTAACCTGCGCTAACATAATGGTTTAGTTTCCAAGTATTGTACAAGTTATTATGCACAATCCGTCATCATGCCCATCCAAGAGGATTTAACGTAGACTTCCATATAGTTGAAGACAAGTGCCATAATTTTAGGGAGCACATGGTGGATCGAGTTTTTGAAGCTTTCTATTATTTTCTATTAAAATACTTTATGGCTCACTCTGAGCCTCTTTAATACTTTATGTTATGGACTTAAGTCCGTTAGTTTGTTGAATTCAGTTAAAGAATCTTTCAATGGTAATCTTTACCATTTGAATTATAGGATTTTTTTAGTTGTTTTTGTATAAATATGCAACTATCATAAGTAATGATACAGAGAGAGATATCGTTATGCTATCATAATATGTTCTTAAACTATATTTCTGAGTTATACTTTCAATATGAATAAAGCAAGTTTATCCCATCTCATTCTGAGTTATTAGTATTGTGAATGGAATCATCTTGAATGGAGTAATCTTGAAATTACAAAGTGTATGTGATTTGAGCTAAGTGTAGGAGCACTTGAGAGCTGGCCACTCAAGGGACTGTAGAGTAGATAGATAAGTATTTCCTTTTTAATTCTATTGTTTTTATTTTGTAAATGATAAATGTGAGTAAATTTTATTTTCATGAGTCAAGCTCTATTAAGTTAAATCTTGTAGGTTGTAGTTGAGTCTGTAATCTTTAATTCTGCTATTTGAAGTTCTGGAGCACCCATTCTGATTGTTAGTTGGAGCACCCATTCTAATTGTTAGTTGCAAATTGTTAAGCTAATTTTTGTTAACCACTATATGTTAGTTAAAGGTTGTTATCATTTCACTTTATAGTTTTATTGTAAGCACTTTCTTTCAAGTAATTTACATGTTGTCTAGCTTAACCATTTATGATTTTTAGATTAAACACTCCATGCTTTCTAGTTTAGTTATTTCATGCTTTCTAGATAAATAATATCCTGCTTTCTAGTTTAGCAGCCTCTTAGTTTAAGTTCTATTTTAGCTATTTCAAATATTTAGAAAATCTGAGAGAGATAGTCAAGATTTTTTCTATTGCATATAGCCTTCGAACACTACCCAGTCGATACAATTGATGTATTTTTCAACTAAAGAGATAGGACTTAATGATAGCCTGTCACTTTTTGGTGTCGTTTCTGTGGAACTTCCTTTTCTAGTGTTAATAGGAGATACCTTGAATACCTCTTTTAGGAACAAAAATAGTCCTTAGGATTCCTTTTTGGTATGGTCAGGAAATGAGGCCCCCATGGAAAATTCATACCAAACCACCCCGCCCTCAAACAATGTACCAACCACAAGTAGGGAGGAAGAAGTCTTAGATCAAGAACTTACTAAAGAATTGATCGAGCAAGATCAACCTAAGACTTCCCCACATACCCTAGAAAGAGAACACATAGTTGTAGAAGAGTGTATTCCTTTGTATACTCCAAAGTCTCACCCATTTGAGAAAACTTTTGAAGAGGAATGAATTCCCTTCAACATCATGGGTGACCATAGAAATTCCACTAACACTCCACCGCCGTGCACATTCACTTTTCTTATTGCTATCGATGTAGAAGACGAGATGAATATGAAAAATATTTCAACCTTCTTTCCAACCTTCCGGGATTTGTCTTTTGAAGACACTAACCAATTTCTATTTGAGTTTAAGGTCTTGTGTCAGACATATGACTACAAGAATAATAACCAGAAACTAAAGCTTTTTCCCTCCACTCTGAAAGACACAACAATGCGCTAGTTCATGGGATTAGCTTCAGGGTCAATAACCTCCTAGATGACATGGAGTCTTCCTTTCTTGATAAATACTAGAGTTACTGTAGGGTCAGCGATAGGAAAGAAGAGTTGTTCAAACTAAGGCAAAATAAAGACAAAAGCCTAGAAGATTACCTAGATAGGTTTATCTTCTTATCTAAATGATGTGGTGGAGAAGCCATAAGTTTGGAGGTTTTGAAGACCATATTTCTCAAAGGTCTTGATGAGGATGCTCGAAGGAGCTTGGATTTAATGGGAAAAGGAGATGTGTCCCAACTGGGACTCGATGATATCACTAAATTATGTCAGAATTTCTCTCGTATGCGAGGAGTTATCTGAAAGTCTTCTCTTTTTAAAGGTTCCAATGAAATAGGAAAGTTGTGTGAGGAGATAGCCAATCTTAAGATTGACATTCTTGTTCAGTTGAACACCACGTTATATGCAATACAGGATAAAACACGAAATCTTGAGACCCTATCCATCTACTGTCCTAGGTGTCAAAACAAACATCTATTAAGGGAATACCCTTTGGACAAAATTGAAAAAATTGATGTTTGTCAAGTTTGTGAGAAGAGCCATGCCACTGACCAATGTGATATTTTGAATTCCATCAAGAATTCTAAGAAAAGAACATCTCTAGTTGAGGAAGAGATCAACCTTGTAAATCAAAAAACTGGAGGAAATTTTTCATATGGCTAAAATTCAAACCCTTTCTGGAGACCTCAAACCAACTGGAATAATAATCAATGGGAAACACCTTGGCCTCAGGCACCACCTCAAGCACCATCTAATTGGGGAACTTACCCTTGGGGACCACCTGAATGGGAAAATTAGTGTTGGGGCAACCCTCAATGTCCCAATCAGACTCAACAATAGTGGTATCCTCAGAATCTTACTCCTTAATGGAATCACCCTAAAAATTAGTTTTATACTGGTCCCATAAGGATGCCTAATCAACAACATAATCTTTTACCAACTCCCCAGAACACTCAACAAAATGAGCAAGTTAATCAACCACAACTTCTAGCACAACCTATTTCGAACCCAAAGAACAATCATCAAAATACCCCAGTGTGTTCCACAAAATAGGATAATGTTACTAGACTTAATGCTATCCATTGTGGAAATTTTTAATTAAGATCCATAAAAACACTTCAGCAACCTACTATTATTGAAATCCTGGATGAGCCTATTAAAGAGTCTATTGAGATAGTTAAAACAACTCCCACATCTATAGAGCAAGCCCCAAAAAGTACCCAAGACAATACCTTCCTGCCTCCAGCTGGAGCTTCTGACCTACCTCAGGAGGAGGGGGTCAGTCTCCAACTAATTCTTTAAAGGATTCCACTCCTAAAGACAAAAATCAAGCGCCTTTTCTGGAGCAATTGAAACCAACCACGGTGAAAGATACTCTAGAAAAGTCCTCATCCACTAAAATTGTGTTGATACAAGAAATTAAACAATTGCAAATTGAGGTTCCTCTGCTACAAGAAATTAAGGAGATTCCCAAGTTGAACCAACTGATCAAATAGTTGTGTATCAAAACTCTAGGGAGGAAACCAAAATGGATAAATATCATTCAGATAAATGGTTATCTAGCTGAATTTTTGGTTGGAGAGACCACTGCTCTGAAATATGATGACCTAGGTAGTCCACTTATAACAATAACAATCAATGAGGTAGCAATACCTATTGAACTTGTGGACCTGGGAGTAACCATTAACGTAATGATTATTGATGTAATGGAAAAGTTAGGGGTTATTGATTTATACCCCACAACTACAGTCTTACAAATGGAAAACCAATCCATAGGCATTCCTAAGGGTGTTATCAAAAATGTTCTTGTTAAGGTTGATGGATGGGAATATCCAGTGGACTTTCAAATAATTCAGTACCTTACACCTAAAGATAGTTATCTAGTAATTCTGGGAAGACAATGGCTGACTACTGTTGCAACCAAAATTGACTGTGGAGAGGGAGGGATGACCATTTGTCATGGTCCTAATAGAAAACACTTATTCTTGTATCCTCCCGCCAAGCCTGCTGAATATAATAAAGTATGGGTTGATGAACCAAAAGGTCCCAACGTACAGGAAAATTTAGCTTCGCTGCCCATGGTAGTCATCAAACATCATGGTGAAGAATTGGAAGATGAATTAGAAAATAACATGGAAAATCTTACCATGAATTCAAGTGATGAGGAGATGTTGGACGTAGAAGAGATCCTAGGACAACCAATCAACGTAGGCCATAATGAATTTGATAACACCAGTTTCATGGGATTTCCTTGTCCTCTGGAAAATATAATTCTAAAAATGGATCATTTATTTGAGCATGTTGCCAGACTTCACAAACCATACCTCATAGTTGTCCCCTTAACACTTTGACAAGACCAATGTACATTGTCACATCCAACCATCCAAGTGTTAAAACTATTATGCTACTGCTAGGAAAAACTTTGAACATTAATAGTTGGTTGACCGAGTTGGAAGAACATAAATTGTTTGATATCTTGGTGAATAGATCTAAATATTTTGCTTGAAACTACATAGATATGAGAGGAATACACCCAAGTGTGTGTACTTATCATATCTATACTGAGGATTTTCTGAAACTTGTTCGCCAACCACAACAGAGACTCAATCCTACATTGAAAGATATCATTAAAACTGAAATTGAAAAACTCCTACAAGTGGGATTTATTTATCCCATTTCTTATAGTACATGGGTTTCACCTTTGGTTGCGATTCCAAAGAAAAATGGGAAGCAGAGAGTTTGCATAGACTATAAGGAACTTAACAAAGCAACCCGCAAAGATTATTTTTCCCTACCTTTTGTAGACCAGATTTTGGATAACTTGGCTAGGAGAAAATATTTCTCATTTCTAGACAGATTTAGTGGATACAACCAGATACGGGTAGCAACAAAAGACTAGGATAAAATGACTTTTTCTTTCCCCTGGGGAACATTTTCATATCGATTTCTTCCTTTTGGGATATGCAATGCTCTTGCAACATTCCAGATAGCTATCTTGGCCATATTTGTTGAGTTGGTGAATGAGTGTATAGAATTTTATATGGACGAATTCACTGTGTATGGGTCAACCATTGATGAAGCCCTCCAAAGTCTAGATAGAGTGTTGAAATGATGTGAGGATCATTGTTTGTCCCTAAGCCATGAAAAATGTCTGATAATGGGAGAACAAGGAATTTTGTTGGGACACCACATCTCAGCTGAAGGGATAAAAGTCGATCCTAAGAAAATCAAAGTGATACAACAAGTTGTGACCCCAACAACCCAGACTAATGTTAGAAGTTTCTTAGGGCATGTTGGATATTATCGAAGATTTATAGAAGACTTTAGAAAGATTGCAGCCACTATGTTTTCCCTTCTCCAAAAGAATGTAGATTTTATCTGGACACCTGAGTTTCAATCATCATTTGAAATCATTAAGGAGAAACTCATCTTTGCTACTGTCCTTTGTGGACCTAATTGGAACCTTTTGTTCCATAGTTATGCTGATGCATCTAATGATGCTATCAGAGTGGTATTAGGAAAAGAAGATGAGAATGGGGGAAAATATGTTATATATTTAGTAAGAATTTCACTCCAACAAAAAGGAACTATACTACAATGGAGAAATAATTCTTAGTTGTAGTACATGTAATTAAAAAAAATTGACTCTACATCACAAGATACAAAGTAACAGTGTACATAGATCACTCAACCATCAAATATCTCATGAACAAACCTGTAGTGGATGGGAGGATAATCAGGTGGTTGTTGCTTCTCTAGGAATTCAACATAACAATTATTGACAAACCGGAAAAGTTCAATGTAGTTTCAGATTTCTTATCCCGAATTAAACAAGATGATGGTGATTGTGCTCTAGTACAGGATGAGTTTCAAGATGAAAAATTGTTTGCCATCTCTACCAAAACTCCTTGGTTTTCAGATATTGCCGACTACTTAGCCACCTCAGAAGTACCATCAATTTTACATCAAAACAAAAGAAATGCCTTGTTAGAGAAATCACCCCTTTCAAATGGATTAATGGGATCCTATTTCGATGCAAGCCTGATATGGTTCTACGACCTTATGTTAGGGCAGATGAGACCTATAGTATCCTTAGAGCTTGCCATGATGATACTTTTAGAGGGCATTATTCTGCTAAGAGGACATCCCATAATATTTTAGGTGCAGGATATTACTGGCCCTCTATGCATAGGGATGTCAAGAAATACGTTCATCGTTGTGATCAATGCCAAAGGGTAGGGAGACCAACTGCATCTAATGAAATTCCCTTTCAACCCCAGGTAGTCCTTGAACCATTTGAAAAATGGGGATTGGATTTTATTGGTCCTATATACCCTCCACAAGGACAAGAGTACATTTTGGTCTGTGTTGACTATCCAACTAAGTGGGAAAAAGTTCAAGTTCTACGAGTTGCTAGGGAAGAACAAGTAGTTGTTTTCATGTACAATTAGATGTTCCTCAAATTTGGAGCCCCTAGGATGATTGTCATAGATCAGGGTCCCCAGTTTATGTCTAAGGTTATGTTAGCCTTCACAAATCATTTCCAAGTAAGCCATAAGAAGTCATCACCCTATCACCCTCAAGCAAACGGTCAAGTGGAAGTCACTAATAGGGAGCTAGAAAACATTTTAACAAAAACGATTTCGTTAGGAAGGAAAGACTGGGCTAGGAAACTACCTAAAGTTGTTTGGGCTTATAACACAACATGGAATCAACCACCGATTTTAGTCCATACAAGTTAGTTTTTGGGAAAAACCACTCTTACCCATTGAATTTGAACTCCAAACTCTTAGGACACCCATGGAGTTAGGTTTAGATCTTAAATGAGCCTAGGTAAGGAAAGTCTTACAGCTTAGTGAGTTGGATGAACTCTGTTTGGATGTCATCCATCAAACTGAGCTGGTGCAACAACAACATAAAGTCTAGCATGATAAGCATATAAAGGAGAGAGAGTTCCATAATGGGGATTAGGCATTGTTATTCGATTCCAGATACAAAGATCATCAGGGAAAACTCAAAACTCATTGGCTCGACCCATATGAAATTTCTAAGTTATTTTCAAATGGCACAGTACAACTGAAGTCCATTGATGGTGAAACTTGAACCCTCCTAGTTAATGGACAATGATTACACATCTACCATAAACCTGTTAATAAAGTAGAATTTACAAAAATGGTAGAAATGTAGGGAGAAATCCAATGCATTGACTCTGCTATGGCAGAGTCAATATAGTTTTTATTTTTGCTGCTATATCTAAAAAAAAATGTTGCATGTGTATGAATTTATTTAGAGTATTTATTTTTAATTCTTTATCTTCTAGACTTGGCTAAATTTTGATTCCATTTTGCGGGACTTTTTTTTTCATCAAACACAAATTTTGACGCATCTTGCTACAATGCTTTGGAACTTATTGGCTCGGTTGTTGCGATGCTCCAGAACTTGTTGGCTCATCTGCTACTATGCTCTGGAACTTACATGACTAACCTGTGCATTCCTTGTTTTTTTCCTACATTCTGGAGCATCTCTCAATGATTCCTCAAAAAGTCAAAGTCCAAAGTCCTATATTTTTCTTCCTTCTTCTAATTGCATCTTCCAACGATGTTCTAGAAATTTTCTTGCTGCATTTCGGCTGCATCTTTCAATGATGCTCCAAAAAAAAATTGTTTCTTCCTTCTAGCAGCATCTTTTGGCGATGCTCCAAAAATTGTTTTGTTGCTGCTTCGACTGCATCTTTCGACGATGCTCCAAAAAGTTTTGGTTGCTGCTCTGACTACATCTTTCGATGATGCTCGAGAAACTTCATTGCTGCATTCTGATGGCATCTCTCAGCAATGCTTTGGAACTTTTCATCCTTCACCCCGGCCGCATCTTTCAATGATGCCCTAATTTTTTGTAAATTCTTTTCCTTTTTCAAAGCTTTAATTTTTCCAAAGTTCTACACATGCCTATTATTCAAATTTTCTCATCACCTTGGAACCCATGCCCTACATTATCATTTCACCTTATATTATCATATTCTTTCATAATAAATGAAAATTATTATGACAACTTCTTCGTCTTAATAAACTTCGCCATTAATTAGCTGTCCCATCTACGTCATAATAAATTTGTCACCACCCTCGCCAAATCATGCAACTATTCTATTACGTCAGCAAAAGGTAAGTGATGTTCAAGTAATGATAAGACGTAAGGTATGTATAGTATTTTCTTAATGTAAGTAATTCTTTTGAATAAAGATTAATTAATTGGCACAAACCATTCCCTTTCCAAATTTAGTAAGTTGTGTCATTGCATGATTGCTTGAAGTACGATAATGTTGCACATTTTCCCATGTAAAATCATCATGATTATATAGTTAACCTCAAAAAAGACAATTAATTCCTCTCCCATCAGTTGTATCAAAATTATATCATCTTCCATCTACAATTCAGTTGTTTAAACAAGTTTTTGAGCATCACAACATTTCCACATAATTGGGAAGAGTAATAAGGGAAGTATAGAATGGGAGGAGCTAAAAATAAGTCTGAACCAACTTCGGTGGATATATTTTTGGCATTAAGCAACATTGCAGGCTTGTTTCAAAAAGTTGGGTGGTTAGAATTTATGAAGAAGTTTGAGAGGCATGTTGAGCAGTTAGTAAAGGAATTTGTAGAGAATTTTGTAGACGGACAAATTGTGGTGCATAGAAAACATTTTTGGGTAAGTCCTAAAATGATTTCCCATCTTTCTGGTCTTGAAAATAGAGGTATTAATTTGACAGAAACTACCAATATCACTTATCAGAGAATGATATAATTATTTCATAGAGAAGGGGAGCCTCAACCTGTGATAACTATGAGTACTAGAGGACAAAATAAAGGTTTCCAGAGAATTTCTGTCCTGGAACCTTGGAGAACTGTTGTAGCCTAGATAATTAAGTATTTTACTTGTGAAGGACAAGTAGTAGTGGTAGTAGGTCCTCCCTTTTGTCTACTTACCTATTTGCACCATGGAATTGAAGACCCTTCCCTTAGGGTTAATTTTCTAGCATTCCTGTGTGACTCCATTACTAGCATGATAGAAAAATATAAAATTGGTACAGGGCCACTCAAACACCATGGCCTCATAAAATTAATATGCAAATACCATTTTTGCAAGAAACCAAAAAAGAAATGGAAAAAATTTCTGCAAAAGTTTGAGAATGTGGAGTCTAAAAGACCTCTTGAAGAGGTTGGGTCATCGTAACAAGTACCTCAATCTTTAGGAGAACCTTCCTTTGAAGCTTTAGGTGCTCCTCAATCTCAGCAGACCTCGACAACTCCTGATGACAAAGCGCCGAAAACTTTACCTTATGTGTCAGAAACCCAGAGCAGACAAAAAATGTAGAAATTGTACATTCTAGTGATGAAAAAGAGCCTCCACGCCAGAGGAAGAAGCGAACCAAAGTAACCTTACAAACAACTCCTCCTTTATAGAGAAGTAAAAGGTTATCTACTGAGTCTAGTGAAACTGTGGCTTATGATACATTGAGTGCCTCTAAAAAGAAGAAGCCTATGACTAAAGCACAAACAATAAAAAACGATAATTAGCCTAGTGAGGAGGAAATACAAGAAAGTGAGAAACATGCTAGTCAATCTCCTGGGGTTGAAGAGGAGAATATGTCATCTCCAATAGGACAAGAATAGGAAAGGGTACAATTGCCACATTATGTGGATATTGAGGATGATCCTATTGGACGGTTGTCTCCCTTAATTGATAGAGTTACTAAGCCAAGGTCACTTGATTTGTCAGATAAAAGAAATGTACTTAGTGCTGAGAAAAATGTAATTAATGATGATGAAATCCCCAATTTTCCTTTTTCTAGTAATACATGGGATGAGGAATCTGATCAGAGGGGAATGGAATTAGAGAAGTTAAAAAAAAAATTTGTTAAGTTAAGATGCCAGTTGCAAGTAAATGAGGAACAAATCAACCAACAAGAAGAGGAAATAGAGGCACATACTGCCATTATAAGGAAAAGAGATCAAGAAATTGTGAATTTGAAAATACAAATGGAACAAAAAGACAAGATTATTGAGCAATTACAATTTTAAATTCAACAAAGGAATGATGAAAACAAAAAATATGTGACTGATGTCTAAAAAAGATAAACAAATTAACAGTTTAACAAACAATTTTATGCAAATGTTTATTGTTTTTGAAGAAGAAAGGAACGAACAAAAAACTGAACTTAATGTCTCTTTGAGTAGAATTGTTGAATTGGAACAGGATTTGCAAGAAAGTGATGCCAAACCTATAATGGAGTCTAAAGGAACACAAATTGTAATGGAATGGTTCCAAGTAAAAATACCTCCATTACTGATGAAATTAATGGAGAGATGCTATTTTCTGAAGGAGATGGCTATTGACAATGCTAGGTTGAAAAAGGAGTTAGTTCTATTAAAAGAATTATTTGACAGGGTGTATAGAGCTAAACAAGATGCTTGTCAAATAGGTGAATTTTTAGCTTGCAAAAGACCATCCAAACTATATTCTATGTTTCTCAATGAGCAACTCCTAAGATGGAAATTACTCAGAATTTACAACTAGCCAAATGATCCTGATGACAAAGAATTTGTCAAAATATTTGTAGAATCAATTCCTGATCAACAAGATTTATTGTGTGAATTTTTTGTTCATAATTTATTCTTATCTAAAGATATACAAATTTTTATGTCAATTTCTTTGTTGGTAAAGTTCAAGTGAGGTCATTTTTATCCACCATCCGTAATCAAATTCAATGGCGGGGAACAAAAGGTGTTAATGATATTGCAGCTTCAGTCATTCCTTCCAGCTCAGCTCTATTGAATGAAGCATAAAATTAAATGATAGCCTGTCGGCTATTTAATTTGTGGTCTTATATTTATGTGGAGGCTCGAATGTCTTGAGGCCGACCTATCTTATATTCTTTATTATTATATTGAGGCCAATATTCTTTATGATTGTATTGAGGCCGACATTCTTTATGATTGTATTCTGGCCGACATTATTGATGACTTGTAATTAACATCTACTTTGGTTGACCTTATGATATGAAGAGGTGCGACCTCTCCAAGTTGTATATATACAAGATCATTCATCCATTGTAATGATCGCATATTCAGTTCAGTTATTTCATATGCAGTGCGAAGATCATCTTGTGTGCATTATCATCAAAGGTGAAGTTCCAGTCAAGTGCGAATATATCAAGAAAGTGCACATTACATTCAGTGCGAAACACATACAGTGCGAACTACATATCAAGTGCGAATTATCATCAAGGGTGGATTTCTGTTGGTGCAATATTCTCAAGTGAATTGTCAAGTGCGAACTCTTCCCAGATTCAAGCTCGATTTCTGTAAGTGCGATTTCCTCAAGACCAGATTCTGAATGGTTCAAGGTCAGTTTGTGAGAGACAGTCTATGAATTCCTCTAAGACTGAACTTGAGTCTTAAAGTGCAACAGGTTGTTTCAGTTCTTCATTCTGTTCAAGGTGCTGAATATTGGTCTGTGTTAGGCCTCATTGTAATGTGAATAGTTGCCACTGATATTATAAATATAAGAGAGATCTTTGTTGCTGGGTTTTTCTCCCTCAAGAGGAGGGTTTTCCCAGGGTATCTGCTGTGTTATTTTGTCTGATTTTTGAATTATTTTTCTGTGCATGCAAATCTGATCCTAAATTCAACATGGTATCAGAGCGGGTTTAAGCATGATCCTGATCAGATTTGTTATGCAAATTAGAAATTGGTTTCCTTCATCGGCTGTGATAATCTCTTGATGACTTATTGAATGAGTATCCTTACTCAAGACGTCTAGTGAAGAACACCTCTTCTTGGTTGCAAACTAGAGCAGAGGAATGTATTCAGGCTGGTTATTCGATGGGCATTGTGTCGGCTGTCTATCTACAGGACTGAATGTTAGTAATAAGTTTTTTGAATACTTGGCAAAGGGTACATGGTTGGTAGAAAGCGGCTGTGTGCTTGGCATGAAAGCTAATGCAATATTGAGTCCCCTATCAACTGTCATTTCACAGAAAAGTTCATTGTTGTAGCTGGTATTGTGAAAAAGTCTCACGGTTGACCTGACATTGCTCTCAGATTTCATTCATAGTCCTGAATTAACAGGTCCCTAGGTTTCTACCGTAAGTTGGATAATCTGAGATGTGTTCCATGCTTACTACATCCAAGGGATAACTTCAGTTCTGAAGTTCCAATGTAGTTATGGTTATGTGAAGGCAATAATGGGCCTGTGTTCAAACCATGAAGGTTGTGTGTTGATCTGTGTGCATGAGCAGCGTGTCTTCATCAAAAGATAAGTATTTATTGTTTGCTGAGTTATTCCATTTATTTGGATCTTGTGTGATTAGAATAAAAAGATTGTAATTTCTCTTGATTTGTGTTCTCTAGCAGAAAGATCTTTTGAAGAATTCAGGGGCAGATTAGAATGTCCAGTATTTGTCATGTCTCATGCTGGTGTAAGTTCTCTTAAGAAACATCACTCAGCTAAGGCCTCACTGCTGTTTTAGCTTCTCCTTTCGGACATTGGGTCTGACCTTGGGTCAGATATGACCCGAAAAGCATTATGATTTCAACAAGATAAGTATCTTATTTTGTTCATTCTTGTTTTGAAATCTAGGACAAAAATTTCAATCTGCAGAGTTGTGCAGATCTAATGTCGCTTATTTGATTGTGTATGCATTGTAAGATCATGTTTTCTCTTGAATAGTGTTTAGCAAGTGGGATAAGACCCTTTGGAGACACCATTCTTTGTGAGTTGTTTCATGCTAGATTTCTGAGTGTGACTCAGAAATAAAAGGAAAACTACAAGAATGATTGTGATTGACTGTGATAGAGCCTTGATTCCTTGAGAGGTATGGTTCTACACTCTAGCTGCATAATGCAGCTAAGAATTCTGTGTTGAGCAGTTTGTCTCTTGTTGTGCTGAGTCTAGCACCTCCAAGAGCAGTAAAGACAGAAGGAAGATATATCAAAATCAATAAAGATAAGTCTCCTTATCCCTTCATTCTGATTTTTTTGATATATTTCTCTTTTATGTTGATTTATTTATTCATGTTTTAATATTGTTCATAAATTCTTATGTAAACCTTGTATGATTCTAGTCTTGATATTTCTTTGGATAGTTATCAACTGTTAGTAATCTCTCTCTAAAATGCTTTGTGAACAGCTAGAAGCTGGAAGGTGATGAGAGATTGCTTAGCGATGAAAAGCTTGAGGCATCTTATGAGGAAGTCATGCCAACCAAAGAAATGATCAAGCGTGATGTCACAACTTGCAGTCATGGAACTGAGCTGGTGGTTAGAGGGAGTCCACTTCCAGAAGTCTTCTTTGCAATCTCTGAAGCAGGGATCAAGAGGGAGTTTTGTAACTCACTGAGAAGAAGTGAAGATTACTGTATTGCAAGGCTAGGTACTAAGTCCTTAGAGGATCCCTTCAGCTGCTGAGATCAGAATTGCTCAAAGATTGTCATCTGGATTTGATATTGGTAGCTCCGCAAACCTATTCAGAATAGTAAGACCTAGAATGAGGTCAAGGAGGACTATCCTGAACTCTCTACAGTACCAGAGGTGTGAGCTGGAAAACATTTATCTAAGTCAAAGTGTTGCAGGCAATCTTGGGCGAAGAGGTTAGAAGGTTGATGCAAATGCTTGAAGATTTAGAGGGAGCCTGCTGAGTCTGAAGAAGATGGTAATCTTGTTGCAGCAAAGCATATCCCGAGATACTTGCGTGGCACAGTTGGATATGGATTGAGATATTCTTCAGGTTGGGATCTACTATGATATCCTGGTGCAGCAGGAAGCAGTCATCTGTAGCATTGAGTACAACAGAGGCCGAGTACATAGCAGCTTGTATGGCAACTCGAGAAGCAGTGTGGCTTCATAAGCTCCTGGCAGGATTGTTTGGACAATCAATGGAGCCTACTATTATTCATTATGATAATCAGAGTTGTGTGAAGCCTTCTATCAATCCTGTGGTTCATGACAGCTCCAAGCATGTTGAGATCAAGTACCACTATATCAGAGATATGGTACTAAGGAAGGCTGTATAGTTGAGGTACATCAGCACTGATGAG
>VDFB02096899.1:0-19968 GCA_007258455.2 Sequoia sempervirens
TCTTGCATCAAAGAAGTTGAGTCAAGGCTTGTGGAGAAAAGATTGCTTGAGATTCAAGACAGATGTGCAACTACACATAGCTAGGTGATGAAATACTTGAAAGAAGTAAAGGAATGTGAATATGAGTCTCATTACATTATTCTTGTATTATATGAGATGGTTGGATGCACTCAAGGCATTAAGGACCTAATGGACTCTATAGAGTCACAATTAACTAATTCCTCTTAAGCTTATGAACTTACAAAAGATAGAAACTATGCCTCTTAGACTATCATTTCAGACTTGCAGAACAATTTTTTCACTTTGCAAAGATAGAAAGAGGATGTTATACAGTGATTTGGATAGCTTGGATACTTGGTAAAGTGCAAGCATATACCATTAGCAAGTTCTTTTGTTGAAGCCAAAAAAGTTGAAAAGATAAATCCTAATCTGACTACTCCAGAAGAGGGAGAGGAGAGTTTGGTGGAGTTGGAATCAATGTATGAGGAACTTTCTATAGCTAAGAAGAGTTGGGATGAAGGAAAATCTTCTTGGGAAGCCATTCTCAAGGAACTTGAAGGTAATTCCTCCTTTGAGTTAACACATTTCACCCTATATATTATTATTCTATTTCAGTTGCTTTCAGTTTTTCTTTCTTATACATATGATCAGATGTAATTCTTGGGATAGCTCCCTAAGGGGGAGCCAATCATTTCATTTCATTTATCTTTACGTACACGTGTCTCACCAGCACACCCTTTGTCCTTGATTCCAAAGGGGGAGAAGCTTTTAGAAGTTTTATTGAAGTTTTGTTGTATGTTTGAAAGGGGGAGTTCATACAAGTTTTTGAAGACAGGTTTGAAGTTAAATTTTTGGAGATTCATTTTTGGCACATGTTGCCATCAATGACAAAGGGGAAGATTATTGAAAGAATGAAGAAGGAACCCTTCAATGTTGTGTTGTCATTAATTCCAACACTGTTTGTTGACACTTTTGTCTAATCTGATAAATAGTTTTATGTGACACCTTGATTCGATAATTTGGTTCATATTTTCTAGTGCTATAAGATCAAATTGTGAGATTAGAATATGTTGTTTAGGACTACTAAATACATCTATTTTCAATATTTCAGCAATTTTGGTTGGTCATACTAAAAGTTACAAATGACAGAAGTTCGACAAACAATGTTCTGGTTTATACAATGCAAGATGATATAAGTTATTTGGTTTGCATTCCTGTAGTGTTTGGATTCAAATCTAGAAATTTTGGGAGATGGTTTATAGGTGTCAATACTACATGTATTCCAAATGACGCATGCTCATACGATCATATGTATGATTTATATTGGTTAGATTGGCTTATTGTGTGATTAGGTCTAATCCCTAGTCGACCTAATACTTGAAATTGTGCTATGAAGATTAATATGTATTGTGGATATTAATGAGATCTATTTTAGATCTGTGTTGACCTAAATTTAAGTTTTGCACATTTTTTTGAGTGCGAAGAAGTTTTTTTTTCAAGTATGAAGTCGGCAAAGCTATTTTGAATTAAAATAGGGCTACATCTAATTAGGCGAACCTAATTGATGTATGTGAATGTAACAAGGTATATATATATATATGTGGAATATTTTGAGTTGCATAGGGAGATGAGGATGTAATGTGATATGTGGAAAATTTGATATATTGTGAACTTACAAATTTGTATGTGTGAAATCAGAATAAAGGTAGAATTGTTGTGCATGTTGAGCAACTACTGAGTAGGGCAGTATTTTGTATCGAGAGCTTCATTAGAACTAAACTTGACACAAGGAAGGTGCATCTTACATTAGTTCACACTTTGGCTGTGTAGCCACTTTTTTCTTGTATCTATTTTTGGTTGTGAGCCTTATAAGGATAGTGAGCCCTAACAATGAGCCCCTGTAATATCTTATAGCCGGTTATAATATATTGTGAGCTAATCCTCACCATAGTTTTTCCCATTTTGGGTTTTCCACGTAAAAATCTTGGTTTTCATGTGTTATGTGGTGTTGTGATTTCTTTCATGTTTTACTTCATAGCTACAATTAGATATGTTTTGATTATTGGTTGGATTATGACTAAATGGTGTAATAGAATATTGATTCACCCCCCTCTCACTATTCTGGGTGTTCAACAACAATGAGTAACACTTTGATGCTCCTTGATGTAACATTAATTATGCCCTAGATGATCTAAATGAATTAGAGTTAGTTTGTAAATACTACACCAAAGGTGAAAGTAAGATATTTTATAGTGTAAGTTTCCACCTAAAAACTAAATAGAAAGAAAGAAGTGGGCATGAATTTGAACTTTAAATCTAAAATTTAGGGTTCATTTCTACAAATCACACAAATAATCTATTATGAATAAGATCACCAAGAAAAATATAATAGAATGAATGCAAAGATAGAATTTAAAAATAACACAAAACATAGAGACAAACATATATGTGGTTCACCCAATATGATCTACATGCAAGAAACAACCAATCCTTTATTTTTTCCAACAAATGAAGTGTAATGCCCCACCAAGGAACCCCAGAGGACAACACTAACAATGCCACATTAATGGAACATTTAAAAAAAAAATGAAATAACAAGAGATTGCATGATATAATAATCTAAACCAAGTCCTCTAAGGTTCCTCAACTATGTTGCTCACAAACTATAAATCAAGATAACTAGAATCAATAACTTATCAGATGTCATGAGTTATTTAACATGCAAGGTTCATTTAAACACACCACATTGAATTTTTCAACATTATTTACTTTCATAACATGTCAACTGATAAACAAGAACATTTCTAGCCAGCTAACATATGCAAGATACACCACTTTACAATATCCATTACAAGAGAGTACATCAAAATATGTTACGTGGTTACAATATTTAATGCAATTCTTCCCTAAGTACATATGGGAAGAATACATTAGATCACAATAAGAGATATAACTAATATACAATCTAAAACATATACATAGAAGGGTTGTCTTCTCCAACTAGAACAAGAACATGATTTCACAGCATCAAGACCAATCTCCACACACATGAAAATGTAGCAAAAATATCTAATGGAGGAAAAAGCACCAACCTCTCGACCATGTGGAATCCTAAGGTCCACCCCTCGTGCTAGGAGATAACACAAGGACACACATCACATAGAAAATCAAGAAGACAATAGGCTAACCATAAGCAAGGGCTATACATGACTCCAATACAACACTGCTAACAATACCAAGATCACATGCAACACTTACATCACTTATAGAGGCACTCACACAATAGGAGGATAAAACACAACTAGGGAATGCTAGATTGCAATAGTGAGGAGTGTCATCACATAGATTGATATGGGTTGTCTTGGTAGATCTTCCTAGGCCCTAGCCCCCATCCTGGGTTGTCCCGGCAGCCTCTCCCGATCCCTGGACCCCATACAAACTCATGTGGAACCAACATACCTTTCATGAGGACAAGGTAGTTGGTCTTGCCATTCTAGGCCTTCCCATCCCATCTCAAGCCTAAACGAGCACTTGAGCCATGAGTGAGGCATGCATTATCTTGATTAATGTGAAATCTACACATACCCCTAATTTATTATTAATGTTATCAATGGATTATGAAACTCTCCAATGGGTTGTCCTGGAAACCACTTTGGGTTCTAGTCCCCATTGGGAGCCACTTCGCCTACCTGTAACTAGTAAACCCTACACATCAAGCAAGGCATTTACCGTCTTGCATAATTATCATAATCACATGGATCTATATATAGTGCAAGGCATTTCCCATCTTGCACACTTAACATAATCACAAGAATCCATACATAGTGCAAGGCATTGAGCTTCTTGCACACTTATCACAATCACAAGATTCAAAACACAGTGCAAGGGATTGACCATCTTGCACACAACACAAAACATTTCCAAACCACTTCCAAAGTGAAACCATCGAAAGAACCATACATACAAAAATACTACTTCCTAATCCCTTGGAAGCCAACTTAACCACTTCACACAAATGACTCCCACTTTTAAACAATTACCAAAATCACCCCTGTTGGAACTATAAATTTCTGGCCTTTTTCACATGTTTGCCATAACCTTAAGTTTCCATTGGAATCCTTTTCATAAATGTAGGGGTTTATTTTCATATCATTTTGCTCATATTTTTCCCATGTTGCCCATTGAATCCATTGAGTCACACATCTTTTGCATTCTAGTGCCTATCGGCATGAGTTCATTAGGCTCTCCCCAATCCATGTTATGTCTTCTGCTAGCAAAATGTCTATGTTGCCTATTGGCAAGATGTTTTAATGTCATGGCGACTGAATTTCATTCACTAGCAGTTATTGGCATAACAGTTTCATCATCTCGGCGATGGGAGAGTTGATATCGGCATGAGTCAAGATCATCAGTGTAATTCTTCACCGAACGCGTCATGTTTCACTGACCCGTGTTTCAAAGACACATATCGGCATAGGAGTCATATTTGGGTGAAGGTCATAGCGAAATATGAATGTCTTGTCGAAAGGTGTATCAAAGGTTCTATCCGCGAAAGATTGAGGCATCGATATAATGTCACGGCGATCTCCACATGTCATACCGACTGTGCACAAGTATTCATTTTGGAAAAATTGATGAGTATCGGCGTAAGGTCACAGCGAAAACATTTTGTCTCTTCGACTGGTGCATGTCGAAATGTTTCGGCCAAGCTAAAGGTTTTCGGCAGGTGGTCGTGGCGATTGAGTATTGTCTTACCGACTAGTGACGAGGAATGTACATCGGTGAGACTAAAGTATATCGGAGTAGTGTCTTGCCAATAAGATGTGAAGGGGGTCATCAGCGACAGGTGGACTCAGTCGGTAAGAAAATAGAAATGTCTTGGTGATCTATGGAGAGGTGGTCTTCGGCGAGAGTTTCAACGAAATCAGGTTGTTTCACCGATAGAGCACATCAGGATACGTCTCAGCAAATGAGATGAAGGAATGGGTTTGGTGTAACTTTTGGCATCGGTATGAGTCTCTTCGAAGGCTCATTTTCTTGCCGATGAATGGATTCATTGGTAAGACTTATTTCAGTCAGTAAGAAAACTAAAATGTCTTGGCGAGGTGCCCAGTCTCGCCAATGGAGCACAGGGGGACTTTGTCGGCAGGAGTTTACTGTTGTCTTGGCGACTCGGGAGATAAAGGAACTTTCGGCAGAACAAGGTGGATTCTCTGTAAGGTCTTCCTGACACCATTAAGTTACAGCAATAGTGAGTTAGAACAAGGTGCATTTTTGGTGAGAGGCTCCTTGGGTCTCGGCGAATGGAAGGCACAAGAAGTAGATATCGGCAAAACGTATTGTAATCTCTATGATATCTAACTGACCCAGATGAGCTATAACGAATGTGAAGATGAAACTGAAAGGGAATAAAATAATACTATATGGCTTCGTTGTGACAAAAAAAATGCTACATCGACGCGCGGGAGACAAATGGGGTTTTAGGGGTTTTCGATATGATGTCTTCACGACTCGAATGTGTTACGGCGAGGCACAGAAGACCAAAGGGATGATCAGTGATATTGTTTCCTTCGGCATACTCACGGGGATGTTACAGCGAATGATTGATGAAGTCTTATGCACTATGGCTGACATGAAAATTACTAATTGCAATTTTTTGCCGATATTGGAATATAAAATGATGTGCCTGTTCAGATACTAATGTATAAATAATCACTCTCAATTGTAAATGAAGTAGTAGGTAAAACAATAGGATAGAATAGATACAATTCTGAGGAACACAATGTTCCGCAAAAAATGAGATTATGTTGCATATGTAAAATCATGGAGATATCAATGGAAGTCTTTTGATGTGTTGCAATTGTTTCTGGTATCAGTTGTTGGTCATGTTTATTGAAAATATTATCGAAGTTGTCTCCAATTGTGATGTTCTCTGATTGTTTGAATTGGTGTAACAAGTTTACCTCCAGTTTGTCAGTACACATTTTTTGTAACTGTGTGATCAATTAATTGGTTCTTTCCAGTAAAGATTAAATCCTCTAAGTTGATCATAGTAATTAGAAGATATCAATTGGATCATTTAAGAAGAACTCGGTAATTATAATCTTGCATGTTTATACAAGCTATAAACCAAATCATATGCTGAACAGCTTGAATTCTTGCCAGAACAGAGTACTTATCTCAAATTTCTCTTGACTCTGCATACCCTATAAGGCACTGGTCTCACCATTCACATCATTCAGTCTCATTCATTTTTTTTTTACATCTGTTAGTTGAGCATATTAGGATTTAGTCTTCATTTTAGTATACAATTTATTCCAAGTTTGATCCATTTTGTCCACTTCCATATGCCATTGTGGATAAATTGTTGTAGGAAGGAAGATCATAGGTTAAGTCTGCTTCATCCGTTATAGGTACACCCACCTAGGTCTAGTAGCACCTGAAGAGTAGAAGGTTTAATTATTTCAAACCTTGTTCTGTTACCCTAAAACATACCAAGAGATTGGCAACCTCTTGAGGTATCCTTGCCTCCGTTTTTGAGAGCTAACAAATTGGCGACTCTGCTAGGGAAACATATTAGAAAATTCAGTTGAAGACCACATTATAGAGTCATTAAAGAAAAGGTTATAATTTGAGAAGATTCAAAAGGGGTGATTCCACTGGGAAAAGATCAAAAGTAATCATTTTCCTACTTTTGGAAAAGTAGGTGGCGACTCTAAAAGAAACATTGCATTTGTTCAAATATGATAGGAAAAAGATCCTCAATGATCTAAAAATGGAGAGTAATCAGGGTGGACCTATTGATCATGACACTCCTCAAGTTGATTATGAATCTTTAACTTTTGAGGAGGTCAAAGCATTGTATGAGTCTCAGAGAAAGGAAATAGAAGAATGGCAGAGGAAAAGGCTCCAATTGGACCAGAATGAATATATAGATGTAGGAAGATATTGGGCCCCTCAAGCACCTGATATTACAAATGGAAATTTCTACAATGGAGGCGATACATATCATGCACAACAGAGCACTTATCCTCCACAACCATTAAAGCAAGAAAATGCTTATCCTGTCTGGACAAAGATTGGAAAATTATCAAGAATGCCAGTGTGATCAATGTCAAATGCAATTGGCAGTTATCAAGAATGTCAATGTGATCAGTGTCAAGGGCAACACAATTCTGATTCACTTGGAGATATTAGCAAGAATCTGCAACAAGGTATGTATCAGAACCAACAATCTAGAGATGATGAATATTTCAAAAGTCTTTGGGATGCTTTTCTTGACATAAGGAGGTATGGTGGAGAAGATTTCACTTCTCTGTACAATAGAATGAGAGAAATTTGTATACAGTTACCTTCTCACCATAGGCCTACAAGGACCATGTTTACTGAGCAATTCATAAAGGTATGGGAGCCTAATTCAGTTCATTGGTCAAAATTATCAATACAGCAAGTTTGTGATCACTTGAATAAGTTCATTGATGCCATGGAGAGGAAAGGGTATGGGGATACTACCAATGTTGATTCCAATTGTTGTATTTATAATGAGTATAGAGGAATTGATCAAGCAATGTATCCAATAGATGATGAGGTATGTGCAAGTCAGTATGATTCCTATGATAGCTTGCATAATAAAGATGAAGGTACAAGATATCTCTCTTGCTTGACAGATTGTGACATGGAGAGTAGTGTGTGTTATGAGGGATCAAATGAGTGTTCAGATTTTGAAGATACACCTAAGGATTTTGATCTACAGCAAGGGGATCCTTTTACCTCTTATGAGGATCAGGATGAAGAGGCAATGGGAAATGTTGATAGTGAATTTACAATGCCTCTAGCTGTAGTTGAAAGCTACAATGATACATGTGATGAAAAGGAGGGTTGTAAATTTTAGAATGGTTTCCAAAAATTTTCAGGCCCATGGCATGATGAAGATTTAAAAGAGGATCACATAATTTTTTGTAAAGGTTTGCCCCAGAATGAATTTTAGGTATTTTTCAGATCCACTTGATGTTGAGCAAAAGGTATTTTTAGATAAACAAACTGATGTGTCAAGTTATGGAACAAGTGACTGTGCTGGTAATTTTTCATTCTCAATTGATCTTGGGCCTCTTTTTGATGATGACAAAAGTGATGAGTATGACTGTAATAATGAAAATGTGGAAACGTGTTTACTCAACTGTGAGCAAATTTCAAATTTGCTGACTCTTGACTATCAGAGATATACACATGAAGCTGATCCTGAAGTTCTTTATCCAACTTGCATTTGTTTTGACAGTGAAATTTTTTTGTGCAATGATTCATATGATTCTCAGTGCCTTTCTCAAGTTGATAGTGAAACCTTTGAGGTTGGCCAAATGCATGTGTCTGTTCAGAATGAGGTATGTGTTTTTGAAATTTCTAACTCATGTGGAGAAGACATTTGTCTACATACCAAGGATGATAATGTTCCAGATTTGATTGGTTCATATATGCTTAATATTGAAGGTTTGAGTCATAGGGGTATCAAAGAAATGCAAAGGGTTTCAAATTTGCTTGTTTCAGACAATGTTGGTCTAACAGAATTTTTTGTTTCTCAAGAGGGGCACTTTGAATGTGAAATTTTAATACAGCTGAGTGAATGCTTTATGATCCATAACAGTGAGAAAGATAATAAGGAATATTGTATTTCATATGCATGCATCTTGAATGTTGAAAATAACAGGGGTTTGTCCCAAGATGTTGAAGAATTTGAACTACAGGATGGTGTAGGGATTTTGGGCCAAACCGAGCATGATGATACTCTAAGAACTTGCAATAACAGTGACAGGAAGGATTGCATGAGTATCTTCAGGAAGAATTTGATGAACTCAACACAAAACCAGGTGTTTGACAGGGGAATGCTTGGTTTGAGTTTTAGATTGTAACAACTCAGGAAAGGTGAAATTGAAACACAGAGGATTGAGGGTTGCCAGCGCATGGACAACTATTGTGTATCCTCTCTAAATTTATTTTCCATGCACAGTAGTTTAGGGTTCTGGTGCATTTCCATTTTGCATTCACCTCCATCTTGCATTCATTTTGCATTCATTCCTTCATGCTTCATTTCCATTTCCATTCTGCTCACTGGCTCATTTTGTGTTTGGTTTGGTCTACTCACCCAAAGATTCTGGATCCTTGCAATGATTTGACTATCATTCATCCCCAGACGGAGCCACTGTTGGAACTATAAATTTCTAAGCTTTTTCACATGTTTTCCATAACCTTAAGTTTCCATTGGAATCCTTTTCATAAATGTAGGGGTTTATTTTCATATCATTTTGCTCATATTTTTCCCATGTTTCCCATCGAATCCATTGAGTCACACATCTTTTGCATTCTGGTGCCTATCGGCATGAGTTCATTAGGCTCTCCCCGATCCATGTTGTGTCTTCTGCTAGCAAACGTCTATGTTGCCTATCGACAAGACGTTTTAATGTCATGGTGACTAAATTTCATTCACTAGCAATTATCGACATAATAGTTTCATCATCTCGGTGACGGGAGTGTTCATATCGGCATGAGTCAGGATAATCGGTGTAATGCTTCACCGAATGCGTCATGTTTCACTGACCCGTGTTTGAAAGACACATATCGACATAGGAGTCATATTCGGGTGAAGGTCATAGCGAAATATGAATGTCTTGTCGAAAGGCGTATCAAAGGTTCTATCGGCAAAGGATTGAGGCATCGATATAACGTCATGGCGATCTCCACATGTCATACCGACTATGCACAAGTATTCATTTCGGCCAAATTGATGAGTATCGGCGTAAGGTCATAGAAAAAAAAATTTGTCTCTCCGACTGGCGCATGTGGAAATGTTTCAGCCAAGCTAAAGGTTTTCAGCAGGTGGTCTTGGCGATTGAGCATTGTCTTACCGATTGGTGACGAGGAATGTACGTCGGTGAGACTAAAGTATATCGGAGTAGTGTCTTGCCGATAAGATGTGAAGGGGGTCATCAACGACAGGTGGACTCAGTCGGTAAGAAAACCGAAATGTCTTGGCAATCTATGGAGAGGTGGTCTTCGGCGAGAGTTTCAATGAAATCAGGGTGTTTCACCGATAGAGCACATCGGGATAAGTCTCAGCGAATGAGATGAAGGAATGGGTTTGGTGTAACTTTTGGCATCGGTATGAGTCTCTTCGAAGGCTCATTGTCTTGTCGATGAATGGCTTCATCGATAAGACTTATTTCAGTAGGTAAGAAAACTAAAATGTCTTGGCGAGGTGCTCGGTCTCGTCGATGGAGCACAGGGGGACTTTGTCGACAGGAGTTTACTGTTGTCTTGGTGACTCGGGAGATAAAGGAACTTTCGGCGGAACAAGGTGGATTCTCTGTAAGGTCTTCCTGACACCATTAAGTTACAGCAACAGTGAGTTAGAATAAGGTGCATTTTGGTGAGAGGCTCCTTAGGTCTCGACGAATGGAAGGCACAAGAAGTACATATCGGCAAAACGTATTGTAATCTCTGTGATATCTCACCGACCCAGATGAGCTATAACGAATGCGAAGACAAAACTGAAAGGGAATAAAAGAATACTATATGGCTTCATTGTGACAAACGGAATGCTATAGTGACGCGCGGGAGACAAATGGGGTTTTAGGGGTTTTTGATATGATGTCTTCACGACTCGGATGTGGCACGGCAAGGCACAGAAGACCAAAGGGATGATTAGCGATATTGTTGCCTTCGGCATACTCATGAGGATTTTACAACGAATGATTGATGAAGTCTTATGCACTGTGGCCGACATGAGAATTACTAATTGCAACTGTTTGTCGATATTGGAATATGAAACGATGTGCCTGTTCGGATACTGATGTATAAATAATCACTCTCAATTGTAAATGAAGTAGTAGGTAAAATAGTAGGATAGAATAGATACAGTTCTGAGGAACACAATGTTCCACAAAAAATGAGATTATGTTGCATATGTAAAATCATGGAGATATCAATGGAAGTCTTTTGATGTGTTGCAATTGTTTCTGGTATCAGTTGTTGGTTGTGTTTATTGAAAATATTATCGAAGTTGTCTCCAATTGTGATGTTCTCTGATTGTTTGAATTGGTGTAACAAGTTTACCTCCAGTTTGTTAGTACACATTTGTTGTAACTGTGTGATCAATTAATTGGTTCTTTCCAGTAAAGATTAAATCCTCTAAGTTGATCATAGTAATTAGAAGATATCAATTGGACCATTTAAGAAGAACTTGGTAATTATAATCTTGCATGTTTATACAAGCTATAAACCAAATCATATGCTGAATAGCTTGAATTCTTGCCAGAACAGAGTACTTATCTCAGATTTCTCTTGACTCTGCATACCCTATAAGGCACTGGTCTCACCATTCACATCATTCAATCTCATTCATTTTTTTTTAACATCTGTTAGTTGAGCATATTAGGATTTAGTCTTCATTTTAGTATACAATTTATTCCAAGTTTGATCCATTTTGTCCACTTCCATATGCCATTGTGGATAAATTGTTGTAGGAAGGAAGATCATATGTTAAGTCTGCTTCATCCGTTATAGGTACACCTGCCTAGGTCTAGCAGCACCTGAAGAATAGAAGGTTTAATTATTTCAAACCTTGTTTTGTTACCCTAAAACATACCAAGAGATTGGCAACCTCTTGAGGTATCCTTGCTTGCGTTTTTGAGAGCTAACAACCCCAATCCCAATAAATCAAATACAAGCAATCAGTACAATCATGAAATACTCCATATAAAACATTATTTCCATATTTCATGCTACTCATGATCTGAGCCACTAAGTCACATTAATATACCATTTACCACAATAACAATTATTCTAAATATCTAATTACATAGTGCATTTATAAAACAACTATTAAATAATTATGAAAGTAATCAACATTCATTGTTTTACAAAAAGACAATTTAATTTGCTAATAAGAAAATCAGTTTTTCCCTATTTAATTTCCCAATTTATTTATCTACATAATCAATTGATTATAATGGAAGAAATATTATTTTCCAATAACCATAATACATAAACATGTGTGTGTATATATATATATATACATATTTATATATATATATATATATATATATATATATATATATAAACACATACATATATAAACATATATATATATATATATATCTACATGTATATACATACATATTTATATGTATATATTTAACTAAACATCAGATATATGCATCGAACAAATTCATCAAATTCCAACACTATATATATTTCCATTGACTACTAAATACAAGGCATATAAATCTAATTTCAAGCATAAAGCATTTCCATTGATTACCAAATACCATATATCAATGTAAATCACAAGCAAAAGTGTAACCATCAAATAAATTTGAAATATTGAATATTGAATATGAAATGAAGAGAATAAATCGTAACACAGACTAAACCCCAAGTTGCTATGGGCAGCGAATACATAGGGGAATGAATTTGTATTTGGCATTCATAAAATGAAATTTATATAAAGAAATCAAAACATACAGTATTTGTTAAAATCGCCAAGCATAGAAAGGTCGGTGTACGAAGGAAAGGGCACACGACTATCATTTGGTCCATTTGACAGGAGAATCCAAAAAGCTATTGATTCAAGGAAAAAATAAGATAGCAGAAGGTGTGCATGCCATATTTGGTTGTTCCAATCACCCCAGTAATCATGTATGCAAAAGACATGGTGTGGGAGCTGCTTGATAAAAAGACTCAAAAAATGTGGTCCCATGGAATCATTTGATAGCAAGATATGCGTGACTGGACTGGTTAAAAGGCTTTTAGAAACTTCTATGCAAGCAGTTGCAGGGTAAGCACAAAATAGATTCAATTAGAAGCTTAAGAAACATAAAAATCAAAACATGCATTAGTCTAACTTGAGGATGCTTTAACTGCCATGATAAACACGTAGACAAAAGGTAGGTGCAAAAAGAAGGTATGCAAACTATTTTGTAAAATTCTACAAGGAGATCTCATTGCATGGGATGCCATGATAGTAGGATAAGTGCGAAAGAAATGGTTTTGAAGAAAATTCCATAGAAACATTTACATGAATGAAAAGATAGCCCATTTGTAAACAAATGAGGATGCATTGAGAAATCTATTGTAGAATGTTAAGGTGTTGACAAGGTGGTAAGCTATTTTCCAAAATACCCAAGAGATAACATCTTATGGAATGAAAAGATTGCAGGAGACACAATGGATATGTTGAAGATGATTGTGCCATACCTTGATGGATATGCATAAAATGGGCTTGTTGAGAAGATGTTAGAAACTTAAATATGCAAGTGTAATTGATAGAGAAAGAGAGATCTCTTAGCCTACATGGGTATTCTCCCTACCCACGATGATTTGGGCCTTTTATTTGAAAATAAAAACAGGAGTGAACACACACAATCTTAGGAATTGTAAGGATTGCTTGAGTGCATGAAATATTAACCTCCCTACATTCAATATCAGTAACATGAACTCAAACTATAGCACTAGACTTTTAATCGATTAATTCAGTCTAATGCTAGTTGCGGGAAGAAAGACTAGGGTGAGATTATTAGCTTACCTAGTCACTCCAAGGTCAATGGATAAATTGATAGAGAATAACATATTTACCTCCCCCTTGGATTGAAATAATCCTATAAAAATCGCTTCTATTTGTTGTTCTTTTTGTCCATTTATAGGTGCTCTCTCTCTCGATGGAACAACCATTCATGCTATGAAATGCAAAGGCTGCAGGATTGCAAATATACATTTATCGATTTCCTGGAT
Source organism: Sequoia sempervirens (assembly GCA_007258455.2). Taxonomy (NCBI): domain Eukaryota; kingdom Viridiplantae; phylum Streptophyta; class Pinopsida; order Cupressales; family Cupressaceae; genus Sequoia; species Sequoia sempervirens. The sequence continues at coordinate 13,780 of VDFB02096899.1, forward strand.
CCAATTGCTTGCCAATGTTGGAGATTCGATGCCAAGTTTTGAATTCCCAACTTGCAACTTCCATCTCTCCAAATCCTCAAGCCAATTTTTCCAAATTCCCAATTCAAGATCAACAATATTTGAAATTTTGCAAACAAATTACTCTTTCATCCAAAACGAAATGAAAAACCTCCTAGAAGAACAATATTTATAGAAAGAGGGAGATTGTTCATTTTCTCGAAAAACCAATCATTTTTCACAATTAATAATTAACTTTAAATTTATTAAATTACCCTTTTCCTTCTCACAATAATAAATTTTTAATTAATTAAAATCCTTTTGATTTATTCTATTATTTTTTTATTTATTACTTATATCATCCCACTGTAATTTTATTTACATTTAATAATTAACTTTATAATTCCACTTTATAATATTTTATTTATTAACTTAGCATTACATTATAATTTATTTTATCATTAACTATGAGTATATGTAAGCATTTATATTTACTTATCAAAAGCACCTTTTTAACTTAATAATTTTATTTTAATGCGACAATTAATCAAAAGAATTTATCAACCAAATCAGGTAACCAATTTCCAATCAATACTTGACCACTATGCAAGGTCGAAAAGCAAGACCACAAACAACACTGATCGACCGAACCAACCATACTGAGAACACTAACAAGGTACAACAAACAAATACTCATCCTCTTCAAGGATGATGGCTAAGTTAGGGGACCAAGTGCTATCTCCGATCAACTGATCCATTGGGTTTTAAGGCACACTCAGACCTACTAATTATGAAGTTGATGCCTAGTACCTGAAGGCTACAGCATACAAAACATCTTTTCACGTATATATAATCATCACATACCTAATGAAAGGAAATCAAAACATCATAGGGTTCTCACAAGTGAGAAATATGACATCCTTCCTTTGACACCTAAATAACATTTAAAAGCATCATACACCTAAATAACATTTAAAATCATCATATAATATATCAAATAACATTCTATGTAACATCAATAATCATAAATCATTCCAAAATAAGATAACACATTCTATTTCTAGTATATTCATAAACATTTCATAATCATCATCAAAATAATCAAAGACTAATCAACATCTAACATCACTATTCCATTAGTCCTTAGAATATCCATAAACATATATCAATATGATGAGCATATCTATAAACACACGTGATAAGTCCTACATAAAACATCACACATAGTCATGATAATGATTTAAGAATATCATTATTAAACATTAGTACTTCATCAAATATCCTTAAATAAAATCATTAAACAAGGGTTATCATAATCATAAAACAATAACGCCTCATAGATCATTTATGCATAAAGTCATCAACAAGGGTTAGTATGCTAATATTCTAATACTTCATCAACATATAATTGTAAGTGACTCTTAGTCTTTTAATAGTTCATAAATAGTAAACATAACTTATCTAATCCTAACATCTTAATAATTCTTGAGTATTACATCACCAAACATAGCAACATACTAAACAAGTGTCATTATAGAATGTCCTAACCACAAGCAAGAGTACTTGAAAACACAAAATAAATCCACTAGCATCTAACACAAGCATCATAAATTTTGAAACATGGAGTGGCACTACATCCTCCCCCCCTAAGATTTGACTTACTCTGGAAGTCACAGAGTTAAGATGAAAATATGCACACATTAGTCCTAAAATTTATTTAAATAATACCACATTTACCTTTCCTTTAACATATTTAACTTACCTATGATTAGAGTTCATCAACAAGTAAAAATGTCCTAACTTACTCATTTTCTTCCTTTTCCTAATTCCTAAAGTAAGATAATATTAACATAGATTTTCTTTACGTCACGCAGTTTTCACAATGAATACATTCAATAAAAGATACATTGTTTTTCAATATATACATTAAACATACCAATTCACTCAAACACCTACCAAAAACTACCACTCCCATAGACATCCAAAACCATAATTTTGTAGTGCCCCGTCTGTTGTGGCCCTTCAGGATATTTGCGTAAGTGTGTTTTGTGGTCTTGTTGGTTATTTGGTCGGTTCATGTGATTAAAGTGAGATTTTTGATGGCTCTGTTAAGCGAGTTTATTGAATTAATTAGTGGAAATGTTGTCATTTAAGGATGAATTAAATAAATTATTATATTAAACATATTGATGAAGTAATTTAAATAAAATTAGAAGTAAAATTGTAAATAACAAGTCCATATTGTGAAATAATATTTACACGTTTAATTTTAAAAATAATCAAATTAATTTGTACCTTATAAAAGATTATCTTGTGGGGTATAAATATTATATATAGGAAAATAATGTGATTTATAATTTAATAATGATGAAAAGATAATTATTTTAATAAGAAATTTAAATGGATAAGGGGATAGGAAGCTGAAGTGTTTTAAAGCAAGAAAAAGTGGAAAGAAAATAATAAAAGGAACTAATTTGCATGTACTGGAAGAAAATCGCTCTTCCTTTGGCCAAGAAGGATGAAAGCTAAACCGATTCCATCTGAAAGGGAGACAGATAGTTTTTGGGCAAAGATGAGGGAAGAAAGCATAAGAAATAATACAGATAGGGAGAGAATTAGGTATTAACACTGAACATTCAGTAAGGAAAAAAAGGAGATTTGGGAAGAATATCGTTGGGGGCATACACATTTTTTCTGGTACATGTTTACCAGAGTACTTGCAGTTGCAAGATCTGAAAATTTTTGTTTCTGCGCAAGCCTGTGGAAATGTTAAGAAATCAACTTAGCAATGCATGTCGACCATGACAGGTTGAACTCCAACATTTTTTTGACACAAGGACTGCTCGGATTCTAAGATGGGGCAAAGGTCTTGCAGACATCTCTCAAGGTCTATAGCGAATCAACAACCAAAGTCTGACTGTAAATTATCAGGGCGATCAATAGACAATTAGGAATGAAATGGTACCAGGTATGTACTTGGTTTCTTTTTCATCTTTTATAATATCTGAGTGGTAAATCGACACGATGTTCTAAATGTTTGATGGTTCTTTTATTGGTTCATCTGAAAATAATAGTGAAATTTTAGTTTGATTAAAACTATCAGCCTACAAGTTGTATTTGCATGTTAATTTCTAAAATTTTAGCTTCATATTTGTGGTCAATGCTTAGTCTATGCTTCTATACTTTGTAATCATTTCTTGTCATTAAGGCATCCCTTTCAACCGCTTTTCTTTGAGGCTTTCTGTTTACAGCTCCCATGCCTTGTCTGTGCTTCCACTTTATTTCATGCATACCATGCAATTATCACATTCCTGAGATGACTTCTCCTTGGATGTGTTATATCAAATAGTTTCCATGTTTCAATTTATGTTTCCACACCTTGCATGTTAGGATTCCAAGGGGTTGCCGAGAATAGTACCCATTTCTAGAATGCTTTGGTTCTGAACCAAGTTCTAAGCTGTCGCTATGGCACGGGTAGAGAAGATTTGGTACTTTCGCCTATTATCTTTATCCGATTGCAATTTTACTAAGTCTCTTCAAGAAATCAAATTCATACATATCCTCCAGGTTACAAAACATGTCATCTCTTTCAGCTTTTTTCCCCAAACGACTCTCTTGCTTCTTCGACACCTTCTCATTTTGTATTCTAGTTTATGCTACCAACGTAGGGTGTAAAGATTTAAATAACCTACTTGATTCTTCTATCAATCTATTGCAGTTGCAGCACTTGAAAATAAGATATTGTCAATTACTTTAAAAAAAAAAAGAGCTCTCCATTGATCGTGGTGAAGTTTAATTTCCAAACTTCAACTTGAGCGCATCTCTGGAAACTCGCTGCCAAACAGAAATGCGTTAAGTTAAAAAAAAGGAAAAGTTGTACATTATTTCTTCTATTCTTAAGTCACGTATTTGCACCTCACCTGTCTCCTTCCCTTCAGTCTTGAGGAGAACATTTGGGATTTGATAATAATACAAGTAAATGGCGATATCTCCAAATTCCAATCTTCACTTTCTAATATACTTGGCAACCTGTCACAGTTACAACATTTAGAGTTGAGGCATTGTACAGAATTAAATAACATCCTTGATTCTTTTGTCTATCTAGTATAGTCGTAGCACTTGAAATCAATTGGAAGTTTAAAGGTTTACATAATCTCCCTGATTTTATTGTTAACATGTCTCAGCTGCCGCACTTGAACATAGTAGGAAGTTTAAAGGTTTAAATAATCTCTCTGATTTTATTGTCAACTTGTCTCAGCTATTTGTGCGTATCTCAAAAAAATAGTTTGTTCTTTGGTTAATAATCTTTTCCTTAGAAAGTTTGCTTAAACCCTTCTTGATTCTATTAGAAGCGCATGCCTGTTACCAAGCTCTATTTTTCATTCTCATAATAGATAGGAAGTATGAACATAGGGTAGACAAGGTTTAACTTTCAGGTCGAATATAATAGCGATGAGGACATATACAAAATTATTTTGTAAAATTTATTAGGTATAAGTATCAAAGATGAAATTTAGTATGAGAATGTGGGTCCAAAATTAGAATAATTTATCAGTAAGTAAATTAGAATTACTCTCCTTTGATAAACCATGGACTTTTCCATAGTTGTTGCATTAACATAAGTTAGTCTCCTTTGCGGTGTATGTTTGGCATTTGGTATTCTATCTTCATATGAATAGGTATGTAAATGTACCCTCATTATGGAGATAAAATATTGAAGTAAGGTATTTAGTGAAATATTTGTATAGTGAAGTTATGGCTCTTGTAGGATGAGATTTAAAATCACTTAACTACATTAGTTATATTTTAGAATGAATAAACATATATTATTATAATTTGTAATGCCTTTTAGTAGGAAGGACATTTGGTTGAACTCATTGCTTTCGATCAGTTTCTCTTAGAATAATGAAAAAACCAATATGAATTAATGAAGACATATATTTTCTAAAATATTGAGTTCATAGTACTCCCTTATAATGGAATTGTAGAATTAAGGGAATAATAATTCAATTTAGGAGTTTTAAATTAAATGTTGGGGATTGTGAACTCAAGTAGGTATTATATATATGAATGCTTGTTTGTTAAATTATGAGAAATGTTTAGTGTGGTCTAGTATTTAATTAAGGAAGTAGTTAATGGATTTTGAAATTAGTTAGGAATAAAAGAGAATTGATTTTATTATATGTAGTCAAAGAAGAATTTATTTGATAAATAAAATAGAGTAGAAATGTATAGATTGTTGAATTCCTTATAATTCTCATTGTTGAGTATCGCGTAATATGGGTGTTTGTACTGAACTCTTAAATAATGCAATTGTGTATCTTTTACCATGGTTAAGTATTGTAGTAAACTCTATTTGACCTAATTATGATAGTTTTATAAACTTGAGTCAACGAAACAAATTGTCCCTTGAATTGAGTTTTCATTCTTAATTATTTCTTTTGGATTGTTAGTTAGTGGATATCTTTATGACAATCTGAGTTTCTATTAAATGAGGTTCTTATATGGATAGTTATTTAGAACCTTGAGATTGTAATAGTTGTTGAGTAGGTTGGTTTCCTTTAATTGAGAATGTGATTAGATAATTGTTGACATTGCCATGTTGCTCATTTTATGAATGTAATTTTTGTCCCACTATAAGGGGTTCTTGTGAGGAGAAAATTGAGGTCCCCCGTGGAACGCCTAGTTGGTGGCTTTTGGATGTTGAGTGATTTTTGTTGATATGTGGATTGTATTTGTGTTTTAGGGTTGATTGATTTGTGGACGGGTCTTGATGAATCTTCCTTTTTGTGGCTTTTCTGAGTTAATCTCATATTTGAGGGAAATTTTATCCTTGCGTTGGAATTATTGGGGAAAAACTCTTGTTGCTTCATTTTACCCTCATTTGTGGGTTATCATTCTTTTGGTTTCCAGAGGCTTGAGATGATTGACAGTTGATGTTCTCTTTTTATGTGCCCTTGATGTGGCAAGTGTTTTGATTTCATGTTTTTGTAAAAGGGTTGTACGAGAATTATTGAGACTTTGATTATGTGTTTATAGCGAGATGGGTAATGCCTCGCATGTTTCTCTGTTGTGATCTAATGTTCTTTTTATGATGTAAAACCCTTGGTTTTTTTTTTTGGTTTGATGTTGTTGGGTCTCTAGGGAGAGTGGCTCCTCGTGGGGGTTGGTGCCCCGTTTAAGGGGAAGGGC
>VDFB02096900.1:0-29296 GCA_007258455.2 Sequoia sempervirens
CTTAACAACTTTAATCTTAGATCTGATAATTAACCATGAAAGCATGAGTCAAAAACACATCAACAACACACATAGCACCAAGATTTTTTATGTGGAAACCCTGTTAGGGGAAAAACCACGGTGGAGGTTAGTCCACAAGATTATACCCTGTTAAAAGTATGAGAAAATGAAATATGGGGAATGCACTTGCATTCAGGTGCACTGCCTAGAGCTCATTGCTCAATTACAAAGAACGACACATTGTCTTACAAAGAGATTTGGATTAAAGCCATCCGCAGGGATTTGAACTGATAAAATAGCATCTGCTAATGCTTGATCATAGTTCTGGTTAAACGCATCAACAACTCTTCACTCTTCTTCACTCTTATTCACACTTTTCTTTTCCTTCGAATGATTAGAAAATTATTCAAACACACACACATTCACACACTTCAATTCAAATAAACAACCACTCTTATGTATCCGCAACAAGAAATTTCACCGCTACAAGTCAGTCACAAAGAAATAATAAAATGAATATAATTGTCAGCCCAAATCATTCATAATAATAAATGCACAACAACCAAAGTTAGCCACCTGACTTAATTTGGACCTAGAAATCCACCAACATGCAAACACTTCAATTAAATTCTCCTTGAAGATCCACAACATGCGTCAACACCATGTCGGTTAGGAACATGAAAAATATGAACACGCAAGAGAAAAATGCCAACCATGATCACAATGATCAATGCAGACATGCAACAAAGATAGAGAATGACCAAGAAGCATCCAAAAACATTAAGAACCAACAAAGAAGCATCCACAACAACTGAACTAACATAAATAGCCTCATCTTCAATCAGGAACACTAACTGAAGAAACAAAAAAATTGTCTGAATGAAAATCTTCATAACTCAATCAAATAACTTCATGTAGATCTCACGAAAATTGATGTGGATAAACTAGATACACTCAACAAAAAACCCTTTCATCCACAACCTCATATCACCAACGTATAGAACATACTACCATATAGAACATCACTTCACCACTGACAATTTGCAACTCATTTCTTTACAATTTTCTCAATATCCTCGACATATACAACTTCAAATGAATTAATCCTAATAGTGTTGACATCAATTACAACCACATATTAACATCACAACCACAACATCCAACATTCACCTACCCCAAAATTTTAACATTATAAAATACATTTTTTGTCTTTTCTCTATTTTCTCCTCTAGTGGTTCCAACACTGTAGCAGTTTTGTCTTCTAGTGACTGCCTTCTCTTTTCAACTATACTGTCAGATACTTATCATCAATCATTGGCTTCCCTACATTCTTCTGAAGGGTGGAATATTCCACAAATTTTCTAATCAAAGCCTGGAGTTTGTCCCATTCCATGATGTCAGATTGGAGGATCTGAAAGGTCATCCTTTTGAATCTCCCAGTGATCTGGCCTAGTGCTTGGTGCACTTAGGTGTGGCCTTGATGATTTTATCAGATTAGGTAAATTCCCTTGCAACGATGTCCATGAAATATGGCATCAGTGCATCTACAGCCCCTTGCTCCATCTTCTTATGGAAGAATGGCTTGATTTTCTTTGGATCTAGCTCCAAGGAGGGCATGTCATAATCAGTCACTATTTTGAGGTAGTCCTCACTATCAATCCTGTGCTCCATAACCCATTCAAGGTCAAGCTTGAATTATTGCAAGACCCTCTCTAGGACTTCATCTCTATGATCCAAGTTCATCTTCCAGGTCTCCAAAAGCTAGTGATCATCTTTTACAAGCCCCAATTCCTTTTCCCATGTCTTCTCAGGAAGCTTGAAAATGCTTTCAAGCTTAGGATATGTGATCGTATACAACTTGATGAATCTATGGCAAGCCTTCTTAGTGGCTTCCAACTATTTTTACAAATCCAAAAATTTATTAAACATTCAGGTAGCATGATGGATGCCCATGTCGCCATTGTAAATCACCTGTTGGAAACAATCTGCCATGGCCTTAGTTCAATTCATCATTTTCTCCATTCTTTTGAGCTCCTCTTAGGAGAGAAGAGGGGGTGGGGATGATGTTTTCAAAGAATCTTCCTCTAAGGATGTCCATTGCTAGATCTAGGCGGTGATATTTGCCACTTGTGATTTTAGTTCCTCTTTGGAGGACTGATCCTTGTTCATTTGTTGTATGATTGTTGACACTGACCCTTGGAAGTCATCAATATTATACTCTCTGGTTACTGAGCCTAAGTTAATTGTTGATATACTATAACTAGTTCCCACATCCTTATTTGTCATAGGGGTAGCAATTTGTATTATTCTTGATCCAGAGGCATCAACCGTGATATGAGAGCAGACTCTAGGCTTTTTCTCCTTTCTTGTCTTTTTCTACACTCTTGCTAGTATAGCTTCGAGTCTGGCCTTTGGATCAACAACCACTGGAGTCTTCTTTCATAGTTTCCTTTCTAGCCAATCAAGCACCTTGGTTTCCCCTTTGGGTGATTCATGATCAACTTCCTCTCTTTGTTCATGTTGAGGTTGTTCCTCTTCATGGTCTAGGGCTTCTTGATCTATTCTCTCTTCTTCATCTAAGTCTTTGATTTGTATAGCCTTTTCTTTATTTGAATCAGTGGAGCTATATTTTATTCTATGATATCCACCTTTTGGGATGCCTTCCCTTCTTCTTGTTCAAGCTCAGCATGATGCTCAAGCTCATGGCTCTTCTTCGGTGCATCTTCTTCTTTCTCTTCTTCTTCCTTTCATGGAGGCACTTACTCTTGGATGCGGCCCTTATCCTGTCCATTTAAGGGAGGCTCTTTGAGTATCTACACATTGACATCAGTATCATTACCAGGCTATTCATGAGGTGGAAGCAGGTGGGATGAAATGTCCACAATGAAAGAGATGAAACAAGTAGCACCTGAGATGTGGGAGGTGGAGGAGTGGCAATGGTAGTAGTAATGGTGGGAGCAGAAGGTGGTAGGTGGTGATCACGACCACTCGATTTCTTCTTCTCCTTCGTGTTGGTGGTCCTCTTCAATTGTAGGATTTCACTTACAATCCCCCATGTTCTCTTTGCTTTCTTTGAATATTCTCCCTCTCATCCTTCCATGTGTACACTTTGTGCTTGGGATGGTGCTCTAGCACATCCTTCCTTTTCTTTGACCTTGTCACCAAAAGAGATTTGGGTGCCTCCTTGGTTGTGGCAGCAACTACTCCACTATTAGTTTCACTCTCGAGCTCATCCTCGAGCTCACCATAAGTTAGCATAGTGCCCTGCACTTTAAGCTAAGAAATCTAAGCATCTACCCACTGTCTAGTCCTATTTTCAATTTGTTTTTTCACTATATAGAGGTCAGTGAAATTTTCTTCATCCCAGTCTATCAATGGTAGTGGCAAGTTGGCCACATCATTAAACCTATCATCAACAATATCATCATATACTTCTACTATTTGATTGGGCACCAAAAACAGATTCGCCAACCTTACAAACTGGGTTTTCATCCTCATATAGTGCCTCATTCGCACCTCCTTATCATCTTGGAAATTGGCCCAGAAGTTTTTGGCATGAGGACGATGAGCATACTATCTTCTGACCCACTTCTTCAATTTCTCATATGGGTCCATTCTCCCTTAGGCTATGTGAAGGTCTAGATTGTATTCTACCAATTCCTTATCTAAATATTCCATGCACTAGGTAGTGGGACAGGCATATATTCCTTGCTCAAATGTGAGGGGATATGGGATCCCTGCTCTATGTTTGTCACTCAATAGGACGTGGGCATTCTATACTTGTTGAGAGACCTCCAACAGTATCATGCGGTTGTTGTGGTAGCATGGAAACTTGTAGGGCCTGTCAGAGAACCCCTCTTCTATTATGTATGTAAATTTTTGGAATTGTATTAATAGATACCCAAACTGCAAAATGAAGGCCCTAACATTTTGTGATACTCTTATGTCAAAGTCTCCCCTAAGGAGTCTGATGTATGACCAATGAAGGAATCATTTACTCGCCAGTATTCCCTCTTGAAGTTCTGATACTACAACTGAGGGTAGCGGTCATATGCTTTGAGGTCTCCTTTCCTTGGTTCTGGGCTATTTTCAACAAAGAGGCCCTTGTACAGGAATTGCTCTGCTAGGAGGTACACTAGGTAGGAGTTCATGTATAACTTGGATGTTTTCTTCATAGCAATAAGCTGATTATGTATGTTGTCACTAATGATTTTGGCCTAGTGGAATTTTGTCTTGCCTCAGATGATCTCCTCGATGAAGTAGAATATCCACTCTTCAAAGAAGGAAATAGTTGGGAGGCCCATTACCCTACTCATTAGGGTGACTAAGTCATGGTACTCCTAGTGGAAGTCGCTTCTGAATAGTTCCTATGGCACTTTGGCAGAACTTCCCCTCTTTTCCTTCAACCAATGCTAGTTGATCAATTTCTTGCATGCTAGAGGGTCCACTTTCCACATATTATTAACATATCCCTTCTCAATTTCCTCCATTACATTAAATGTAGGGGTATGGACTGTCTTGCCTATAGACTTGGTAGACAAATCTGCTAACACCCTGCCATCAAGGTTGATGGTTTTTCTATTGTTATGATAACATTCTCGACATACCATTACCAATTCCAGAGTAATGAGTGTGGGAGGGAAGATGGTTTCCTTAGCAAGACCACTCACTCATATTTTTCATGCATTTTTAGTTGTAGGGTGGATCATTACCCTTCACTAGAACTCATCTATATCCACATGCCCAAGATTCATATTTGTCACAAAATCCCACGTGGAGGTGATCTTGGAGGTGCACTCCACCCCATGGAATTGATACTTCATATGATCCTTCTCTTCCTTCCCTCTCGGTAGTCGTGCAGGTTTCTTTCCATTTTCTTTCTCGATAGACTTCCCTAATGGACTTCCAGCTGATTCCATAAATCTTGCATACAAAGATGTAGTAAGTGCATTCATACAAAAATTAGGGAAGTGTTAGTTAACTCCTAGAAAATGATGGTAAAATCAAACAATACATCTTTAGAAGATCATAAAATTCATCAATATTCATCATTTGAGGCTCGTTCGGATCAGATACAAGAATGCAGGCCTAAGGATGTGGGTTTCCCTAGGCTGGAGGTTGTTAGGAGTGACCAAGAGCAGGATGGTGTCAGGGTCATGGCAACCCATAGACAACTTCCTCCAGTTAAAGTTCTACAACAAGGATCTTGGTAGTCATAGTATTTAGAAGGCAGCTTAACACATGCAGAGATCAATTATAAAGTATTTAGAGCCACCTAATTGGTATTTGTGTTTATGCAGAATTATGGCATGTGAAATCCAGAGGCTGGAAGGACGTTTGGGCTCCATTGTTAAGTAACAGTGATTAGGGCATGGTGCCCCACAAGGAGAAGTTTGCAGTGCAGGCCGTGTAGTATCTTTGGATGGCTTAAGCTCATCAATGTAAGGTTCAATCAACTTGGAAGGTGTGGGGAAGAACTAGCAGATAGCCATTGTGTGATGGCCATTAGTAATGATAGGGGTGAGACGATAGTCCGCATGTGGTGGTCCACACAGAAGGACTGACAAAGCACCCAACTTAGCTACTTCATTTCAGATGAGTTTGGATGGCGACAAAGAATGTGGAATCCACACCGTGGGTGGAAGGGAGGACACCACTGTCAACAAATGACAACTGGGTAACGGAGGGCTGCAAACGGCAGCCCATGAGGAAAGGTTTGCAATGACACTGAACTTAGCTTTTTCATTGAAGTCTTGAAAAGAAATGACCTAGGAAGATTCCATAGTGCAGGTGGATGTCCAAGGTCATTTGGACATTCAAAGTGGCGAAGGAGGAGGAGCCGTCCACAGATAGACCCCTATAGGGATTAGTCCACATGAAGTGTTTTTCCTTAGCATTTTAATTTGTGAACTATGACCAGCAAAGTAGGTTGCAGATTCCATGATGCAGGCAGAGGTGATAGCTTAGAAATTAGGGAACAATGCCTAGGCAACAACAAAGAGAAAATGATGGCCCATAACGAAAAACCCTTGAGTAAGGCTTAACTTAGTATCTTTTTATGTAAATTGGGAACAACTGACAAAGTAGTGAGATTTGCTATGTAGGTGGGAGCGATGGCCTAGCCGCTAAAAAATTACATCCATGGAATAGTGAGCCACAAATGACAGCCTGTAAGGAATGGATTAATCACTTTGCATTGGTCGGAAGTGGCTTTGGTAGGGCCTGCAATGCGGGAGGCTGGTAAAAGTAGGCCACTTGTTAGAGGTGGGAAGATGACGGCCACCTACAAGGGTGGACCCGCGAGGGTTCAACACTTAGATTTATATTCAATGTTTTGATGTTCCAAGTTTTAACCAAGGTCATTGATAGATCTCCCAAAAGAACTTACAAAATTTTGAGCAAACCATGACTTGGATCATGTTTGTCAACCTTTGTGCCTAAGGATGGATTAAAGGTGTGTCCTAGAGACCCTTACCTTATAGTTTTTATCTTAAAACTCTTTGGCATTTTAATTTTGCATTGACTTGTCCTAGCCAGTCACCAGTCGAATTAATTACCACTTGAGCCTTTTAAATGTGTATATTTACCAACCCCTTTGTTTAGGAAAGACGGTCACCTACATATTGTCCCACGTCAGATACCTTTAAAGTTTAGTGAAATATTTTACCTTCAAAAGACTTAAGCTTAAGTCATTTTTCTCAAGGGTCTAATTATCGTCAGCCTAGTCATGGCCCCATTTTAGGACCAATTTCTAGAATGCGCAGAAATCCTACCCATTGGATTTGAAGATTAGATCCCTGTTGTCCATTGCATACCATGTAGGCATTCAAGAATAGTCATCAGAAGATGTGCGAGGTACACAATGTTGTGACACGCATCCTTTCCATGGTGGGGCTTGATCCTTGTCTAAGCACCCAACAATCAATGATCTAGATAACAATGGTTGTTATGTAGAGTGTGAGTTAAATCTTGGTTGTTCATCACACACATTACGGTATTTAATTAATGCTTGCAAGAAAGCTTGTGAGGTACGTGATTGAAGGACGCATGTATTCCTCAACCACCGTGTAGAGTGTGGCGAAGCCCGTGGATGGAATAGTGTGGTTCCCAATCAACAAGTTTTCATTGGCCAAAAATGGGAAAGTTGTGGTCTCATAATTTCAAACTTGATTTGACTCAATCCTAGTTGTTTGATTCTCCAACTCATCCAGAAGTTGAAAAACAATATGCAAAAATAAAAAATGGGCATGTGATAGCCATTTTAACTCTGCAAGGAGAATGCATTAATGGTGTGTGTTCTATAGGAGAGATCAATTTGATCCTAGTGCATGTGAGGAATTAATTCCCTGTCATCATTGATAATGATACATGGATTTTCATGTACCTGGCTAATTAACGATGAAGATGTGGATGCGAGTGGTCAATTGCTTGCTTGCTCATGTGACTTTCACCAAGCATTGATGATTAGCATGCCTAATTTTTTGATTAAATGAAGGTTGATAGCCTCTGTTTTCACCATTACAATTGAGAGTGTGAATTTCTAAGTTCAAGAAGTGTGTGTTGTATTCGTGAAGCTATAGTTTCAGAGAAGATGAGTAAGCCTATCACTTTTGTGTCATCAGTGCGGAGGTCCCCAAGGTTTAATACGTAGAAATCTCATAGTGATATCCCAGAGCAGGAATAAAACTTACCCAAGGCTGCTCTGACTTTGAAGGAAAAAGGAAAGGAGGAGGCCCATGGTGAGAAGTCTACACCAACTCTTACCAGATGCAACCATAGGTTGAGAAGCTGAGTTGTGACAACAGAAGTGATTGAGGCTAGAGGAAAGAGTCTATGGGTTTTACGAGGGAAACCAAAGAAAGATTAGGTACAACGAAGCTTCTTATGGAAGGAAGATTCCCCCATTGCTATCACTGTCAGTCCTTCAGATAGTGCCACTAAAACAAATTCAGGTTACCAGTGATACCTCATGATCATGAATCAATTGGAAGCCCTAGGGGTGGAAGTGATATCGGCCCCACCAATATCAGTGAAGACTCCAAGCGGATGGAATGGTTTTTTGGTTGACAATGGTAAAGATTAAGAAGGAGTGGAGGTCTCTTCCCCGCCTCCTGCAAAGATGTGTAGTGGCTATGTGTATCATGGGTCTAGCTCTAGTGCTGGTTCTGGTTAATATAAATGGTGTTTGGGTCTCATTTTTTTGTGTTGTAATGTTTGTTTCACCGTGATGGTTGTTGTTTGCACTCTCTAGGTACTTTGGTTTTTTGTCTTTATGCTAATTTGGAAAACTTCGACTTGGTGTGGGTTTGGAATGAAAAGTTTGTTGGTAGTTAAAGATAACTTTTGGTGGCATTTGTTGGTTCCTTTTGGTGAAATGAAGTGAATCTGGTTTCCCCTATTCAACAAATGATTATGAGCAACCATTCAAAGAATTTTTGGAATGAAATTGAAATTTTTGATGAAATGAAATATTCTTGAAATTTAATTGTAATGAGCCTAATGCTTGTTGCTCCCTTGGTCTATAAAAGGGATTTCAAGGCTCATTATAGGTTGTTTGATTTTGAGTCATGGTAAGGTTTGGGTAGAATTTAAGTGCAGAGAGCATATACTATAGAAAGATAATGAATAGAATAGTAGGATTGTCTTGGTTTTAAGTCTTTATATGTAGTAATCTTAAATAAATTTTATGGAAATTACTAATATCGAAACAAATCTTATCTTTGAAATGCATACTCTCCATTTGTAAATTTTTGCAAATTATAAATGAAGTATTAAGGGTATTATCATTTATCTTCAATGGCTCAATTGAATGTATGTCCTTATTTTGGCTTTGGCTCAAAGAGTTGATTAAACTCTTGAAGAGGGTCATAAATTTGTGAGAATTTGCATAGGATATGATAAGAAGTTACATTTCATAAATTGTGAGTTTTTAGAGTGCAAGGAATTGTGAAAATAGTCCACCATTATCAGAGTTAAATAACTTGTATATTACTGATTATTACATATTTGACCCCGTATACCCAATTGATGAAAACACTGGTCTATTCATTAGGGATTTTGCAATTATATGAATTGATGCTTTACAAAACCATGGATTTAAAATAAGAACACAATTCACTAAAATATTTCAATTATGAAGCATGAGTTTGAAATACCTCCTTGTTCCTAGTAAATAGATGATCATTTACTTAAAGATCAGCCAAATCTTTAGTGGATTATGTTTATTTGCAAGTTATAGGAACTAATCTATGTATATAAGTGTTATCCATCAAATAGATCATAATGAACATGATAAGGAACACCCTCCTAGGTCCCACAGAGCATAAAGTGAAGGAGTAAAGACTGTACAGTCCTTTACTCATTATGTTGGCCATTCATCTTGCAGATTCTTGATTATATAAGGGTTGGCTTCTCTTTAGAGAATTCCAAGGGTGCACTGGAAAAAACACCAATAGTGGTGATGAGGGTGTTACATGCCGCAGAAGGGTCTTCGCCCTATGAAGAAAAATGTCGAGGAAGAAAAGTTCCACATTGTTTCAAAGGGACCCGTTGTTACAATTTCTAAGGGAATTTCAAATGTTTTAGTGTGGGGCCGACTGCTAGGATGGCTGCCATATGTTTAGTCATTCCTTTTGAGGGTTTAATCACTGTTTTACTAGACCTAGCTATGAAAAAGATGCATTTTGAGAGGTCGGAGGCAAACTTACTTAGAGATAGTGTAGGATTTTGATGTTTTTAATCCTCCATGAGCTTATGTGGGCATAGGAGCTACGTTCGTTGTTCTATTTATAATAGATACTAACTATCAAGAGTGAAAATGATAGGTTGAGAGGGCTATTTATAGGGAAAAATTCATTTATGAACTTTATTAAATGCAAGTACAATGGCTGATGAAGTGGTTGGGCACAAGAATTGATGAAATGATGGCAAGAAGCATGGAACCCATAATGTGAAATGACCTCATGACGTCGTTGTTGGCTAACGGCTGAAATATAATGGTAGGGAAGGTTTCGGGACCTACCATGTAGGCAGATGTCTTGGGTTAGCCACAATTTGAACAATGAGAGGATGATGGCATCACGCAGAAGGAATCCCACAACTGCGGACCTGTGGGGCTTGGAGGACGCCAAGAAAAAAGGCTAAGGGAAGTCTGCATGGGAACCTCCACAGGGGCCAAGGACTTAGAAAATTTTGGGGTGGAAAATTTGGTCAACTAGAGAATGATGACTTTAGGGCTCTTGACCACTTGGAGCTCAAAATTAGGGGCACACAAAATGAGGCAAAGGAAAAAGTGACTCGACGAAGGTTAAAGGAGAGAGGGGGCCCCCATTCTGAACATGGCATGTGTGTTATAGGCACAACACCTTTTATGATGTAAGATATTATATATTTTTGGAAAAATAGTTATTAATCAATGAATAAACAAAGTTGAGTTTGAATAGTAATTATGGTATTTTTATCTCTTTTTTTACATTTTTAGATTTCAGGAATTGGCTAGCCCCTTATAAACTGCAACGTGCATGGTAAAAAAATTTCACATGAACAATAGCACCAGCATAACACACCCTTTGGTACCATGGGGATTGAGGGGAGACTAGACCTTGTGACCTCTTACCTACAACAAGATGTTATTTTTATCTCTAAAATCTATTGTTAAATATATATTTTTAATAGAGTGTATGATGCGTTTGATTTTTATTTCCTTCATGGTATGATAGATTTTTAACTATTGAATTTTTGTTTATTATTCTTACACATAATCATATACTTCTACTGGTGAAATTTACATGCTTTGCACTTTTCTCATTCTTTTTGGTTCTATTTTGATTTGGTTATTCTTAATATAATAAATAGTCTATAATAGATAATTTTAAATATAAAAGATGGAAAATAATTTTATCCTTATACAATGATCAATCATTATTCATAATTTATTTGTTCCTTGTCTTGAGTTAGGTAATTGGGCACAAAAATCAAATGGTACAATTTTATAAGTGCAAAAATTATGAGAACATCCTACTTAAAATTTTATCCTTCTTCTTCAAACACATATAGTAATAAGTAATAATTTTAATTAAAATTATAAATTTACATACAAAACATTATGTTAGTATGCTAATTTTTTACTTAGGGTAAATTAACTAGGTGGTTTTATTTCCTGTATTCGATAGTTTTTTACTCATTACCTTTTTTACAAATTTAAAATCTTGTACAATGTGTTTTATTTATCTCATTTTTATTCACTCTCTTTCTTGGTCAAATGGCCTTGTGTTGCCTCTCTCATTTTATGTGAAGGTTTTTTGTTGCATATGGTGCTCCTAGGAGGTGGATGAAACCAACATGCTATCAAAGCTTGCTATCTACAACTCCTTCCTTATGAGTTTTCATCAGAGGGTTTTGAGATTGTTTTTTTTTGAATTTCAAAGTTTCCTTTTATTCTTCTTTTTCCTATTGTTGGTGATTGTTGCCCACAATTTTTTCTATTAAAAACTGCTTAAATCCATCTTTGAGGCTGCAATTTTCTCTAACTTTGAAGGGTGATTCATTAATCAGAGGCCCGCTAATTTCTATCTGCTCTTTATATGGGCGATTGAAGCTTGATTTCTCTTTGGTGAGAGGGTGAATTTCACTGTTTGAAGGAATTATGTTTGAAGGGTGTAATTTTGTAAGTGGAAGAGCATAATTTGTAAATATAGGCTTTTAAAGCCGAATAAAGGTGACGGGTAAAACAACTACCCAATACGGAAATAAAACAGCACCGTTAATTTAACCTAAGTAAAAACTTAACACATTAACACCCCTCCTTAAGTGAAAACTTAGGGAATGAAGATGCGAAATGAAAAATACAACATGGGCCCTAGCTACACAACCATGTTAGGTACCCATTTACAATGCAATCTCTCACAACCAAAGAAAAGGAGAAAAAATCCCATGGGAAAAACCCTCCAAAAGAGAGAAAATAAAACAAAAACGATGCATGGATGGAGGACTCAATCACACCCCCCAAGGACTACATACATCATGTATACACAATCAATGATCCCCCCATAGGAAGGAGAAAAGGAGATATCATATCCCCCCATAATGAAGAAGCTCCAATGCTGATGAAGTATGCCTAAAAACAAAAGATGATCCAATGCCTACAAGCAACTCCTCTCCCTTTAGGAAGAAACAAGTCCACTAGGTGATGAAGAAGCCACTCCATGTCCAACTGAAAAGAGGAAGGAAATATCCAAACAGAACAATCCACCACATATTCATGATAAAAAACAACCAAGAAATGTGATGAATCAAATGAAAGTGAAGGCTCAACAATGTCAACCTCCAAAAACAATCCAAATGTATCAACTGCCATGTTGAAACTGTCATCAAAGAGGAGAGAAATCCCCTCAAGTATATCTCCCAAATCTACAAGATGAGACTCTACAAACAAATTTGAGATGCTTGCCAAATACTCATCCAATAAAACAAGATCTGAGGGATCAAAAAAATCCTGTTGTGCTGAAAGATCAACCTCTGAAGCAATAGGAGATGTATCAACATGAGTCTGAAGAACTCCAAAATTCAGATGACCAATCTTCCATGAGGAATTGTTGTCAATACTGGCAAGTGGGGAGCGAGGAACATAGTCATCATCATCAACAAAGTGAGAGAAGGTATACAAACAAGACTCATGATCAGCATTACCAACTGCAATAACTTTTCCAGTATCAGCTTCTCTGATGAAAACAAAATCTTCAGTGAATTCCACAGTCTTCGGTACCTCACCATGGGTGATCTGATAGATGGACAAAAGATTTGTGTGCAACTCAGGTATACATAGTACATCCTTGAAACAACCATCACCTATCTCAACATTTCCTACCCTCGCAACATCCAAAAGCTTATTATCTCCCAACAAAATTTTGGAAGTGTCAACAAGATGAAGAACCCCAAAAGGATAGGGACTAGAAGCCATGTGGTGAGATGCTCCAGAATCTAAAAACCATCTGTCATGACCAGAATGAACTGCAGAGGTCACCAATGCATGTCCTTTACCCATGTAGTGTTTATCTTCTTTACTACTTGCAATTCCTGCATTTCCAAACTGTCTAGGCTTGCTTGATGGTGCGGATGAAGATGCAGAGGCTGTAGAAGGAGGAGTTACAAATGAGGGCAATGGAATGTTGTTTTTCTGAAGATGTGTGAGCTCATCAATCTTCTTCATATAACAATGATGTTCGTCATGCCCTTTTTTCTTGCAATATACACAACTGAATTTTTCCTTCTTAGGCTTGTCCTCTTTTGAAGAGGTGGAAGTCTCATTTGACTCTGTTTTAGGTTTAGGCTTCTTCTTCCCTTTACTCTGAGAGCTATGTGCAACCAATGCATGATTTGTAGGTACCCCCTCCAACTGGACAAGTTTGGCTTGCTCCCTTGTCAACCGGTCACAAAAAGTCTCAAAAGAAGGCATTTGGAATGCACTACCCAAAGCATCCATTGTGGAGTAGAAGGTAGAATAAAACACAACAAATGGGCCTCTCAACTTAGACAGTATCAAAAAGATGGACTCCTTATTAGTTTTTCTCTTCCCACATCCCGCTAATTGTG
Source organism: Sequoia sempervirens (assembly GCA_007258455.2). NCBI lineage: Eukaryota > Viridiplantae > Streptophyta > Pinopsida > Cupressales > Cupressaceae > Sequoia > Sequoia sempervirens. The sequence continues at coordinate 13,591 of VDFB02096900.1, forward strand.
ACCTTAAAGATTTGAATTGCACTAGAAAGTCATCAATAGAAGGAAATGCTTCAGGGGTAAGAGCGGTTAATTTAGCCTCCAGTTGCAGGACACAGAACTCACTGACCTAACCAAATAGGTTATGTAACTTATCCCATAACTCCTTGGGTGTATCCAACTCATCAATATGAAAGAGGAGACTATTAGAAACATTCAATTTCATCAAACCCATAGTTTGGTCACACTTATTTCTATAGGCAAATATTTCAAGTTCCTTGGTAAGAGTGGGTTGGACATTACTCAATGTGGACCACAGACCTTGAGATTGAAGCAATCTACGCATTTTCATCTTCCACGTATGGTAATTATGGGGAGTTAACAATTCAATAGATTTAGGAGTATCCATGACCAAATTTACCAAAAAGGAAAAAATTACATTCGAATAAAAAGCAACCTCTAGAAATTAAGTTTCACCACTTTCCAAAAATACTTCAAGAAAAAAAGTTGATTTTCTAAAGTGAGAAAAAAATTGGAGAAAAAATTAATGCACCTTGCTATTGGTTTGTAGTAGTTTCTCGCACCACTAGAAAGCCAAATCTTTGCACAAGTCTCCACAAATCAAGGCACACCACGAGCCTCTGTGAGTCTTGCTCACATTTAGCAACTACAGTGCAAAGGTATTTAAGGAGCAAAAAACTTCCCCTCATAGCCAATTTGGGATAATGATCCTAGAACAACTTCAAAGCCACTTCAAAATGGGCCCACACTCTTCCATGCATAGTATGAAACCCTAAATAAATAGGGAAAAATTTATAAAATATAAATTTTGGTAAATGTTTCACCAAAGAAAAACACATTGAAATGAAGAAATGTTGCACCCAAATGATGGTTTTTGGAAGCCTCCAACAAAAGAAATTTGTAGCCTTCAATCAACAAAACTCCTCCTCAATAGCAATGACTTCAATCAACTTGTGAACATTGAAACTTTGAATGTGTGAGAATTGATGTTGTCTTCCAAAAGAATCTTAGCCTTTGAGTGGGAAAGGTATTGCAGCCTCTAAATGAAATGCAGCTCTTCCCTCTTGTTATGCTATTTCACCCTCATACGCTAGTCTACAAATAGCCAACACTACTTTCTAGAGTTGCTCCTCAAAGGAGAATCCACACCTCAAGACAATGGTATTCATGGCCTGAAAATATTTCAATGTCACCTCCGACAATGCAAGTATGTGGCTTGTCTAAATTGTGGCTTGAATTCATAGAAAAAAGAAGGCACCTATATGAGAAAAATTGAGCCTTCTCAAAATGGCATTCAATCACTACTTGTGAGATGATTCGAGGTTCAAGTAGTTCAAATCGACACTCCAAAAATTCCACCAAATCAAGGTTTCACAACTTCCTTTCTCATAGCAAAGAAATGATGCCTCAACATAGATTGTTCTAGCAACCTCAATGATTCTCTAGCCTCCAGAGAATGGAAAAAATAAGAATGAGGCAATTTTGAAATTTAATATTTCAAATGCTAGAACAAAAGATCTCAAACAACCTTTGATGAAATCTCTCACATAAGGAGTGCAAAATGGGTTGCTCTAATACCATGCTAGAGAAAATAACCTAGGAAAGTCATCTGCGAATACATCCTCCACAAAATATGAGAGAAGCAAACTAGGATATTTCATCAGAGAGGGAAAAATATGAGATGAATAAATTACATATCATACAGCCTTTTAAAGGAAAGAAAATAGGCGATGGGTGTAAAACTACCCAACACGGGAAAAAACCACATGAATGATTAAATTCCTAAGTAGAAACTTAACACACTAATAGTTATGAATATAGGTAAATATCTAATGATAGAGCAGGATGATGATTCTTCCTATAAAGACCATGTTTATATTTTTTATGAAATTCAAGAGTGATCAGACTAGTTTGGGATGTCTAAAAAGAGACCCAATAGAGATAAAAAAGAGGATAATTATGTTCAAGGAGTTATGTAGAAATCTAGGAGATGTGAAATACCGATGATAAAATAAGATAATGAGAAGGAAAACCTTGTGAATAGAAGGACAAGAAAAAAGACATCTTAGTGTAATATAGGGAAACCTTGCTGTAATACTATAGATAAAGGAAGTTAGAATCAAGTGGGTATCTTTTTAAAGAATATAAATATCTCCATAACTCTTAAATGGTTAGGAGAAAATAAGAAGAGTAGCTTTATATTTCTTGTTCATAGACTAATACAACAGAGAAATTACAAATTTAAGGTTGAAATGGATGATTTACTAGATCGAATGTGTTAGTAAATATTATCATATAGTATATTTTTTTTAACAAATCCTTGAGAGAATTAAAGAGGCTGATCTATATAAATTATAGTTGTGAATGAAATAATGAGATGTGAAAAAATCACGTTTTTCCTCATAATGGGAATGAACCTCTACTAGAAATCAATGAATCAAGATATAGATTTACCATATAAATTTTAGTCATAGATCTTCCTTGTATTTTTTTTTTAGATTCAATATTTCAATTCACTACATTTAATATACAATGGATTTTTTTTTTACTTTTCTAGGATTCTAAAATTTAATGTCTTATTTTAAAACTATATTTCTATTCTTAGTTGTATAGCCTCTTAATTTGAGAAATTTTAAACTCTATACATGTTGAGTAAAATTTCCATCTAACATCACCTATGCCATCTCACCTTGGTCAAGAGCCAAGGCGATGACCTTTCCTCCTTCATGTAACCTATTATATGGAGATCTAAGCCCTAGTAACTTTTTCTCTTCTACTAATATTTTATATTTTTATATATTTTGAATGCCAATAGGAATTAACTTGTGGAAAAGCCAAAAATAAATTTAAAATTACCAAGGAATTATAGATGATTTTTTTTATTCATTCCATAAGTTAAACTAGTATTTCTTTTATTTTTTAAGAAAAAAGGGGGATGCAGATGTTGGAGAATGACAAGATACAAGTGCATAAAATAACTTCAACAAGTGAAACAAAATAAATACAATAGTATGTCTATCAATATAAAATGAAGAGTGTATGATAAAATGATCAAGCCTTGCATATATAGGAAAGGATGAGAAGGTGAGAAGGTAGACATGAAATTCTCACCACCCCTCCAAATATGGGACATTTGTGAGCTCACTTGACAAGTAGGTGAGAAAGTGGCAAGTGTACATGCAATAAGTGTCTCAAGTCATGAGGATACATGTCTCAATTCTATGGAGTGGGAAAAAATCAAAATAATCTTAAGTAAACTAAAGCTTGGTGTGAATAGGTCAATCCTAGAAAGGTGATATCTTATCTAGATAGATCAAGAAACTATTTACACTAACACCCCCCTTAAGTGCAATTGAGGGTGAAATGAATGCACTAATGATGAGTCCTAGTTACTAGGCCATGTTAGGTACTCCTGTACAAATATTTCATAAAGTGGAGTAAAGGAGAACCCAATGGGAAATAAAAAATCCTCTCCAAAAGATAAATGTAATGAAATAAAATGTAAAAGTGAAGAATATAGAAGAAGGACTCATGGTGAACCCACAATAACTACTTCTATCACATAAGTACAAGCAATGTTCCCCCCATAGGAGAGAGAAAGAGATACTATGGAGCCACCATAAGATCATAGAACATGTATTGTTGAGTGATGCTGGAAGAAGAATGTAGAATGTGATCCCTGAATGTCAAACAATATTTCTTCCTTGTCAAAGAAGATGAACTACATATAGGTGCATGATATCTTCCCATGTCAGAAGAATAGAAGTGTCTAAATGATGCACAAGATCCAAAGACAATAGTGAAATCACTTAAAGTTGCTCAAATGCTTTATGTAAAGGCTAATATATAACATAAACCAAAGATGTAGATGTGTTGACAACAATGCTGATGTGGCTATTGTAGACACATAAAAATTTCCTCATAATCATTTTTATCCATTACATATTTCATATAGTCATTTGCATAAATCATTTAACCATTTGCATAATCATTAACTCATCCATTTCATTAATCATTAATCCATAATCATTTAAATACATCCATTATGTAGATTTTATACATAATCATTATATTCATACATAATCATATTTCCATAATCATAAATACATTTCATAAATAGATTTGCATGAGTATTTGTCCATTTCATATACCAATTTCATTAAAGAATTTAAAGAATTGTTTATCTTTCTTCTACGCATACATTTAATAAATCCATTATCCTTAATCTCCAACATATTACAAATTATAATTAATTAATGGAATGTGGGATAAATTTCCATTTCTCCATTTCAATCCTTTATCCCACATTTTTCCCAAAAGTGGATTCACCCATGAGGACATCTATATAAGCTCGCTTCCTCCTCACTTTTCAAACACAACTCCAATCTCATTTTGATCAAATCCATTCTACATAACCTCTTATGCTTTTGCTGCAAAAATTTGAGAGCAAAGACAAGATATTGTAGATAGGATAACAATGGAGTGATTTTTCCTTTTGAATGCATTTGCTTTGATTTCTTAGAAATTAGTATTTCATTTTTGCGTTTTTTCTTCATTTTAGAAAAGCTCTATTGGAATGATGTTGAATGCATGTTGATTCTCATTTGTGAATTTAATTAGTTTTCAATTTTCAACATCAACAAAATAGTGAACTTGACGTGATATGAGCAGTGAAATGAACGTGAAATGAGCAGTGAAATGAATGTTTAAGTTTGTTCAATGACCATGATTTCCTTTGTTGTCTTATAAGATTTGATTCAAATAGAAAATGTTATCTGTGGTGTTTGAAAATCATTTATCAATTTTTATTCCAAGCACAAATGTATCTCTGGTTAAGCTTTGATCTAATTCAAATTTATATTTTATTTAGATTAATGTAATTTAGTTTAGTTATCAAATTTCTACTTTAGTTTAGTTTTCTAATTTCTAGTTTAGTTTAGTTTTCTAATTTTTAATTTAGATTAGATTTCTGATTTTTAAGTTATTTTAGTTTTCTAATTTTTAATTTAGTTTTATGATTTTTAATTTAGATTAGATTTCTAATTTTTAAGTTAGTTTAATTCTCTAGTTTTTATTTTATATTAGATTTCTGATTTTTAAGTTGGTTTAGTTCTCTGATTTTTAATTTAGATTAGATTTCTGATTTTTAAGTTATTTTAGTTCTCTGTATTTTAATTTCATTTTCTAATTTTTAATTTAGATTAGATTTCTGATTTTTAAGTTAGTTTAGTATTTAAATTTCTAAATTAGTTTAGGTTTTTATTTTCTAATTTAGTTTAGTTTTTAAATTTTAAATTTAGTTTAGTTTCTAATTTTTAATTTAGTTTAGATTTTTAAATTGCTAATTTAGTTAGAGTTTTAGTTATTAATTTAGTTTAGAATATAAGTTTCCTAATTAAGTTTAGTTTCTAACTTAGTTTCTAATTTAAGTTTCTAATTTAGTTTAGATTATTATTAATTGAAGTTAGATTTAAGTCACTATTTTAGTTTAAATTTGAGTTTCTAATTTAGAGATACATTTTTTAATTTAGGTAGATTTAATTTTTTTTAACTAGATTAATTATATTTTAGAGTAATTGTAAGTTTTTTTTTTTAATTTGGTTTTTTGAAAGTTCATTTGTCCAAGCTTGAAAAATAAAAAAAATATAAAACTCACGATTGTCAAAGAATATTGACTAAAAATGCTGATGGGTGGTTTTGTTGGTTTTCATGTGTCCAAGACTTTATTATAAAACTATGAAATCATATCACATTTCAATTGGTGCTTAAAAAGAACCCTATTTTTCATGTTTGGTGTGCTTCCACATTCTGTGTTACCCGAGCTAGTGTGTACGTATCCTCTCTCTTTGTGCACTTGTGTGATCCTGGGTGATGAGAAATACACATTTGTCTCCTTTTTTTTTTTAGGAGATCCTTCCTTGGGGATTTCATCACCTCAAGCTTTGACCTTGAGCATGTTTCCTGGTGGGCTATATCAAAGTGGGGAGAACAAAACATATACCCCAAGGAGTGGCTAGAGTCATTCGAAGCCAAGCCGTGAGACCTCAGTCTACCGAGACTTGCTGGTGATGAGAGTGGGAGTGGGCCTTCCAGTTCTTAGGCTATTATAGACATGCTCTTTGTTCATGACAATCCCCCACTAGACACCTCTTGTTTTTAGAAGCCTGGGAGCCTTTCGATCATTGCTTGGTGTATAGGGTATAGTATCATGCCCAAAGATACTCACTATTGACTCCCTTGAGTAGAGATAGAAATTCTGTAAGATCTTTGAGTCTTTAGGGAATTCAAAGTTTAGTGCACCTGAGAAGTGTGTGTCATGGAGGTGAGCTAGTGCCACCAAACTTCTAAGCTATCCTCTCTTAAAAGAGAGGTGTTTCAAACTGATCTTGGGGTATTTTAGTGGGCTATACCAAGTATACAACTCTTTTTGAATAACTAGGTTATGCTTGTCTTCATGTCAAGTAAAAATATTTAGACATTGTGCTTTTTTTTTAATTACATTCTTGTCACAAACATTTTCAATTTCAATCAAACGTCATCAACTATCACAACCTTTAGGTCTCATGATTCATCCAACATAATAATCATCTCTAAACCATCTATAACCTTCTCAAAACTTCACTAATCATCTCTAAACATCCCTAAACACCTCAAAACATTCTCAAAACCATTAACCAAACATGTCTAACTACTATCCTTCATATTCAACTACGATCCATGAATGAAACAAATGATTTAATATCTTGACTATCATTTGAAAGAGCTTGAGAAATAGCTAGATTCCCAACATTTGAATGAAGTGATACAATCATCTCATAATCCTTTATCCTCACCCAAAGGTACATCATCCTAGTTAAATGTTCCTGACTTTCTGTAAAACCTAAATGAGAAACCCAAATCTAAGTCCTCAAACAAAAATAATATTATGCAATCCTACCATGCCATGCATCTATCCTCATCACCCATAAGTCAAAATAAAAATCATGAGTCTTTCACCCAAGTTAAAAAATCTATCCAACCATCCTCTCCTATCATACCATCTACATCCAATGATCCATGTCAATATCTTAGTCCAAAGCATGCTAGCATAGACTCTGTTGCACATCAAGATCAAAATATTCTTTCCACTCCATCCAATGATACCAAAAATCTCCAATCCCCTTCAATCTTTGACCAAGATCCCATCTCTCAAGAACCTCATGATGATCCCCTTATCTCTTTTTGTTTAATCCAAGATGATCCCATTCAATCTCAAGAGAAAAGTATCCTTTCAAGTTTCCCTTCCACCTAATATAATGAATCCATACCATCTCATGATTCCATTTCATCCCACGAGCATGATAGTGCTTCCATCATATCCAATGATGTCCTACCATCTACTAATCAAGATATGCTTTCCACAAAATCTCAGGGTTCCCTTCCTCATCAAGATCAATATATACCTCCATTCAAGGATACCCTTTTATTCAATGATGATGTTAATCCTTCTCACGATCAAGAGATGCCTTTCATACCCCTTCATAATGATTCCATACCTAATAGAGAGAAAGCTACTCCATCTCCTCCACCTCGTGATCCTTTTCCATGTCAAGATCCTATCTCCAATCCTAATTCCCTTCATGGTCACAATCCTCTAGAAAGAGTCTATCACCCATATTCAATCTATCCATGAGCCCCTTATCTATCAAATGGGTTCCCTCCCTTTTATCCAAGGTGGTTTACTCCAAGATCTTGTTATTCCTTCCATATCACATCCACCTCATGATGGAATTGCATCTTGTTTCATAAATAATACATATCCCATTAGCAAACAAATGTGTCAAAGTATGAACTACAAAGGCAAGGAATTAGGTCTTCATGAATAAGGTATCATAGAACCCCTTTATATCCAAGAAAAGACATATTATCATGACCTTGGTTATACACCTCACGCTCAAGAAATTGGTAGCCATTGTAAGTCCAGATTTCATCAAAATAAGCCTAAGTATCCTAGTCCATCAAACCTTCAATCTATCTTAGGTCCTTATCCTAGTCCACCAAACCTTCCATCTCTCCTTGATCCTTATCATCCAAGCCCTAGTTCATCAACCCTTCCATCCATATTGGGGCCCTACATCCATCCATCTCCTATTCATCAAGAATAACAAAGGCACACATCCTTGATGCCCTCTCAAAATTCTACCTACATTAACCCATCCATAATACCTCCATATCATTCATCTCCATCCACCTATCCCATTTCTCTTGGAAGCAATTTGGGTGCCAAATGTCAAAAGATTCCATATAAAAATCCACATATATCAAAGGATCAACATGTCTCCTCGAAGAGACATGCAAAAATAAAAGAAAATATGATCCAAAGTCAAAAGAAGAAAATTTAAAGGCCAGAAAGGACACAAAGCAAAAGAAAAATTTCAAAGGCCACAAAGGTCCATAAAGCAAAAAGAAAAATCTCAAAGGCCACAAAGGCAGCCCACAAAGAAAAAATCAAAGTCAAAAGCTATGTGGATTCCTAAAAGTCTCCTAGAAGCAATAAAATTTGAACTAGCATCGAAATTTACTAATCCAAAAGCTTCCTCCAATCTTCCATCTAAAAACTTGTCACCTTTCCAAATCCATTTTTCCTCTATCACTCCACCACCCTTCAAGGTATGTGTTGATGTTGATCTTTCCATCCTTTCTTTATAACCATCAACAAGCATTCCAACCTCCTATCAATTATACAACATCCATCCCCCATTATCCTCCTTTAATCCAAACCTTTGCACAAGTCGTTAGCTTCTTCCATCATACCATTAATCTACCAACATTTATGAGTCTAATTCCCATCGCCATGGTTTATTAGAGCACATATTCCAGGGATATTAGTTGTGGAACTTGATTCTTGATTCCTTCCTCCATCTTCCTATCATGCACATACTACCTTCCATTTTCATTTATCCCTATCCATATCATATCTTCCATATTTCTCTTGCACTCTAAACATAGGGGAAAGTTTCATCCATCCTATCATTCATATCCATTATCCTCTTTACATTCATCTTTTTCCTTTCCACCTTTTATCTTGACAAGGTTAAGGATCTTCTTGAATGTCATACATCTTATCCTATATACTTTATATATATATCTTCCATACCATATCCTTCACCTCATCCATATTTTATCATTCTATCTAAATACATCCTTTCTTCTCTTCCTTGGTCTTGATGAGGAATAGGGGGGAAATACTTAGGCATTGTGTCTATATCTTATTTATTTGATCTTGATCATCTTATTCATTATCCTTATCCTTGCATTCTTCCATTCCATATCTCCTATCTTATCAAAATCCATGTTCCATTTCTTCCTTTGTTCTTGATGAGATTAGGGGAAAAATTTACAAATGCATGGTTTGGATTTTCATTCATATCCTTGTGAATTTCCATTCCATCATAGTTCACATCCTTATCATTTATCCATGATTACACTACCCTAGGGTTGGCCATCATGTCCCTTTGCAACCTTGAATCTTATCATGCAAATCATATTTGAGCCTAGCTATAAAACATTATCCAATCCTCATATCTTTTGTCAATCAATCATAAATAATCATCAATATTATTGTACTTAGAGGAATCAGTGGTCCTAAGTACTTACCATCATCATGCCCTATGGATTCGATCATTTCTAGCATTCAATTAGCTAACCATTATCATCTTTTGACAAAAGATATGTTGCTTGTGTGACATGTTTTGTAGTGAATCTTTCCTTTGATCTATCATTTATCCATGGTTGCATTACCTCTCATCAGGGAAGAGCTTTATTCCTTCAATTAGTCATCATCACATTTCATCTTGCTCCATCTTTAAACTTCAAAAAATCCCTAAAAATCATAAAATGTCCTAAACAAATACATAAAAATCATAAAATATCCTGAAAAAATCCAAAAAATTAAAAATTCAGAAATAAAAAAATAGTCAAAAATTCATAAAATCCAAAAAAATCAAATATTCACAAAATCCAAAAAAATCAAATAACTTGAAAAATCCCAAAATAGTGACACTTTTAGATCACCATGTAGCTTTGCACTTCAACAAAATTAAAACACGACAAGATTGACAATCAAGCAAACATTTCAACATACCTATCAATCCATTTTTCAAATCCAATTAAACACATAAACAATAACAACAATTAGATCTACATGGAAGCATGATGCATGTTTGTTTGTCTATCTTTGATTATTTTATGATTTTATCTTTGGTGGTATGTCTTTTAGATTCTTGAGGATGTCTTGAGCTAGAGAGGAGAGATGGGGCATGTTCACTTGTTTGTTGTCTATGGATTGTTTCTTATTCACGGGATGACTCATCTTAAGACATGGTTGTCTAAAATCATTCAGGAAATATGAGTCTAGTGTGGATGAGAGCATTCCTTGTCTTATAGTTTCTTCCATGCAATAAGTATTCATGTCATTTAAGGTCCTTATACCTAGATTCTTATACTTCAATGCTAAATAAAAATGCAAACAGTATTGAGTTCATCTAGATGTTCATGTTATCTAGATGCTTATACTAATTTGTGACATAATAAGCTTTATGATGATAAAAGCACTTTGTAAAGCACAAGAAGCTTCATCACCTCCATTTCTTTCATATCTCTTTTTCATCTATCATTTCTTCCATCATCCATTTCCTTCATCATTTCATTTTCTTCATGCTCCTTATTTCAAAGAATGATTAATCCGTTTATATAACTAATACCTATATCTTAATCCACATATCAAATCAATCAATTTTCTCCTTGATCACTCAATCTATTAGTCAATCATTATTTTGTGCTAGCATCAATATCAATCAGCTTGATCAGGTCAATTAGCTTAATCAAATTATCAACCTGACTATACTAATCATTTACATCAATTGTTCAGTTACGCCCATCAACTGTGCATTTTCATCAAATGTACATCTCTTCTTAATCACTCGTGCAATATCAGTTGTCAAATCTTCTCCCCGTGATCTATTGAGAGATTAATCTTATCACAGCTTGTTCAATGAATCTCTCAAGAGGGCATATCATCCTTACTAGGATATCCCTAGGGCATGTATCAATTAATCACTTTTTCTTTGAAACAACATGATAGGTGTCATTGTCTCAAAGAGGGGAAAAATGTAGACACATAAAAATATCCTCATAATCATTTTTATCCATTGCATATTTTATATATTCATCTGCATAAATCCTTTAACCATTTACATAATCATTAACTCATCCATTTCATTAATCATTAATCCATAATCATTTAAAAACATCCATTACATATTTTATACATAATCATTATAGTCATACATAATCATATTTCCATAATCATAAATGCATTTCATAAATACATTTGCATGAGCATTTGTCCATTTCATAAACCAATTTCATGAAATAATTTAAATAACCATTTATCTTTCTCCTATGCATGTCATTTAATAAATCCATTATCCTTAATCTCCAAAATATTACAAATTACACTTAATGGAATGTGCGATAAATTTCCATTTCTCCATTTCACTCCTTTATCCCACATTCTTCCCAAAATGTGGATTCAACCATGAGGAAATCTATATAAGCGTGCTTCCTCCTCACTTTTCAAACACAACTCCAATCTCATTTTGATCAAATCAATTCTACATAGCCTCTTGTGCTTTTGTTGCAAAAATCTAAGAGCAAAGACGAGATATTGTAGATAGGATAACAATGGAGTGATTTTTCCTTTTGAATGCATTTGCTTTGATTTCTTAGAAATTAGTATTTCAATTCTGCATTTTGTCTTCAATTTAGAAAAGCTCTATTGGAATGATGTTGAATGCATGTTGATTCTCATTTGCGAATTCAATTAGTTTTTAGTTTTCAGCATCAACCGTTGTTATCAAAGGTGTTTTTCAACTTTGTAAAATGAGATTCACTAGACAAGTTTGATATACCATGTAAGTAATCATTCCATTCAACTATAGTGGAAACATAACTGTAGATATCATATTGCCTTGAATCATGAGAAACCAATGTAGGAACACTCAATACTAAACAAGCAGAAGATGAAGGAGATGTGATATCAATGTAATGTGAAGGAACTGATGAGGAGGATAGAACTCCAAGGTTCAAATAACCAAACTATATCTCCTTATGCATGCTAAAGGTATTTGTGTCTTCTATACTCAAACCATCATCTGAAGGAATACAATCTGGAATCATGATCACCATGACCCATGGAAATGATATCTCTACTCTACAAATCTTTGATGATCATTGAATGTGGTGTGAAATCATTTTTTTTTCTTGTGCCAGTATGTACATGATATGATAAATGGAAATAAGATTATTAGATAAGGTACATAAATTACATTATTGAATGTCTCTTCTTCAATATGAATAGATCATTTTTCAAGAGATAAATATAGGTTTTATTTTCCATCAATATTGGTGGGAATGAAAAAGGCTCAAATGTATAAAATAGTTCATTGGATGTAGCCATGCAGTGTGATGCCCTATAATCAAGAAGCCACTTCTATGATGTGTTGTTTGTAGAAGAACTAAGTTCCATACCATTATTCTTACCCTTTGCTAAAAATACAGATGATATTGATGCAGAAAGGGAAGAACCACTTGAAGTTGATTTTGTTGAAGAATAGTCTTCAAGTCATCAATCTCCTTTTTATAAGATTGGTGTTCTTCATGCTCTATTCTCTTAAAATAAGTATATTTGGGCTTTTCCTTAGAAATTATCCTTTTTGATGAGGGAGATGAATGCAATGAAGTGTTTGAGTTTGATCCTTAGTTTTTAATTAGACCGATTGCTTCATCTATTTTTTTTCTGATAAGTAAACTACTCAGACTCTCTAGTAAACTATATTTATTGTTCATTGATCATTTTTTATAATCCCTTAGATTGAAGTAATTGTTTTACTTTGACTCTCCATGTGTGAAATTTATGTGGTGTTAATGATTCCTTTTTTGGATCCATGATGCAAACACAACAAGTCACTTGAATTTTGCATTACCAAATCACCCAAAATTGTATTATATTTGATTGTAGATGCCTTAGAAAAATGCAAACCAAGAATTACTAGTTTGTGTTAAGTTTGGAAGCCAAATTATCCATTTATGACTCTCAGAGATTTTTACAAATAGTGAAAAATGAGATTACCAAAAATTGAAATTGATTAAAAATCCAGAAACCTTGTGAAATATTGATGAATTTCAAAAAAAAGTTTGTCAATTTTTGACAAACAATGTGAAAGTTATGCCTCATCAAAAATTACACAAATTACACTTGAATTTAGGGGTGTGAAAAGAAGATTAAAAATTACAATTTCTAAGTCCTCTCGACTTGAAAATATTGGACTTAGAAAGAACTTTATATGACTATTTACACGGAAAAAACTTCCCGTTGAAAAGTTGTAACTTTTAGAACATTTAAATGGGTAACTTGGTGGTCAATTCAAACTTAACCGATAGCAATAAATGTTTAATAGTTATACAATTTGAAAATAAATGAAATGGTTGTAATAAATATAAAACAAACATGGTACTAAACTGTACTGTGTAACCATTGGAGTAGACCCGGTCAAAAGTCTGTTGTAACCGTTGGATGAAGAGAGACCACATGCTTGCTGGTGGACCGATTCTTCAGGTGAATTTAACTCAGTATTCTCCAAGCAAGGAAATCACAAGTGATTTGACCTGTAATAGTACAGAAAGGTGTCGATTCAATGGTAGAATGGCGCGTTGCAACAATTTGTGTAAACTGTTGCACCCAATTCAAAGTGAATGATGCAGGCCACTTGGAGAGTGCCCGAGTTGGAGGCCGATGGGAAGTGAATGATGTGATCAGATCGTTGCCTCAAAAGGTGAGGTGGAGGCTGATACGGAGATTGGAGTAGATGGTGATTCTTTCACTCAATGGAAACAAATTTGCAGTTTCTAAATATTTCCTGTGCAATAAACAAACAAAGCACAAATTTAACCTCTTATATATAGATTTGTGAAAATCAATGTCTGTATTATATTGTTGAAGTTTGATCACGCCTTTGCAGAGGAACCATGCCTATTATATATGGGTCGCGTGAAGTGCAATGGCTGAGTGGAGGTTGATTGGTGCAGGCTGGAGATTACACTATATAAACACATCTTTCAATAATTTTGATTCAACAATAAAACTATAGGTAATAATATTTCAATAACGTTGATTCAGAACCACAGACTTTACAAATAATGCCACAAACTTTACAAAGAGGCCGATCAAGACACAAATTTGCTACAATTTGAAAATTCCAAAAATGGGCTAGAAAGGCCAAATATGCTTACTTGATGAAGATATATAAAATATTCCAATTCTGATCTACAGGACGCATAGGCCACAATATGTTTTTAAATAAACCAAATATCTAGCCGATAGTAGATTGGTAAAGCGAAAGTTAGCCCTCTGCAAAAAAAAACATGCTTTTTACAACTTTTTGAAAATAGACATTAAGGTCAAAAAAAAAAAGGTGCAAAAAATGAAAATTATCAAAATTTGATGAAACAAAAGGTATTTTTGTTTCTCAAGTGTTTTGAATGTAATAGTGCTATCTATTTGACTCTATGATATTCCATTGATAGAGCTATGTATGGGAGTCACCTTTGTGTGATCATGGCTTTGATACCATGTTGGAGAATGCCAAGATACGAGAGCATAAAAATCTTCAACAAATGAAATAAAATAAATGCAATAGTATGTCTATCAATATAAAATGAAGAGGTATGATACATTGATCAAGCCTTACATATATAGGCAAGGATGGGAAGGTGAGAAGGTAGGAGTGAAACTTTGACTACCCCCTAAAGATGGCACACTTGTGAGATCACTTGACAAGTAGGTGAGAAAGTGGAAAGTGTACATGCAATACTTGTGTCTCAAGTCATGAGGACATATGTCTCAATACTATGGAGTAAGACAAAAACAAAAAAAAAAAAAAACTAAGTAAACTTAAGTTAGGTGTGGGTAGGTCAATCCTAGAAAGGTGATATCCTATCTAGATGGAAAAAAATACTATTTACACTAACAATTTAGAGACATTGAGATATGGTTTTATTGAATGGAAATAAATAGTGGGAGGATATCTTATAAAATAGCTTAAGAAAATAGACATAGAGAGATTTATAAAATATAAATACAATGTGCTACATTTAGAATTAAAATCTATCCCTTTTTAGGTTTTAAGATCTTTTCACATTTTTTATTTGAAAAATGTTTTAAAAAAAAATTATGCATCAAATGAAGAAGGTTATTTAGTATTAAAAAATGATATCCCCTCCAAGTCTCCAACTCTCCAAGCCCCTAAGATATAAAGAAATTTGGGACATCACCCAAACTCCAATGAGATGTCCCCATGGAACAATGGATAAAACTAGGTTTATAAATTTAGAGGATCCTTCCACTCTAATCTTTGTATGATTGATAAGAAGACTAATATGACCAATATACAATTATCTTGTGCTCTAAAATAGTTTTTTGAATCATAAATAGAATCAAGGTAGACAAAATAGTAAGTTATATTACAAAGAAAAAGAAGCTAACAAATAATCATAACAATTACATTTAAAATACACGTGTACAAAATAAATGACTTCTCAACCTTGTAGTTTGCAAGTGAATATCGAACTAGGCTAAATTATTATTACAAGCTAGTGGACATGAATTAGG
>VDFB02096902.1:0-84116 GCA_007258455.2 Sequoia sempervirens
TATTTACTTTTTGGGGGAAATTGGATTATTGTACTTGTAACTCTTCCAGATGTTATTTTATGAGGGGGGTTTGTTGTGAATTGTAGTTCAGCCCTTTATATACCTTGGGTAGTGCACTTGATTATACTTCATTTTATCACCCGGTTACTACGAACGGGGAAGTGTTGTTTCTTGCTTTATGGTTGGATATTTATTATTGGTTGTGTGCACCGTGTATACCCTTAGGTTTGGATTAGATCCTCGTGTTGTCAATAGGGGAGTGGCTCTCCATGGGGGCTGACACACAAAGTGGTGCCAGGGTAACTCGTGTGAGAGTTAGTTAACTCTGTGAAAATTAAATGAATGTATTAGAGGAAAGGGTAGTTTAAAACATTTAATTTGTTAATTGTGCCTCACTCATGGACTTAAGGGCTTGTTTAGCCTTGGGATGAGACGAGAAGGCCTAGAATGGTAAGATCATTATCTTGTCTCTTTGAAAGATAATTGTTTCTGCATCGATTTGCATGTGGGGCCTAGAGTCGTGAGAGGCTACTAGGGTAACCCAAGATGGGGGCCAGGGCCTAGGAATATTTTCCAAGGTAACCCATGCAACTTTGTGATGGCACTCCTCCTATAAAAATGGTTTAACTATTCAATTGATGTACTTAATTCTTTTATTCTGGAAGCAACGTAACCATCATGTTGTGTATTGTACTTGTGTAGTTGGGTCTTGAATTTTCTTGTGTCTAGAGTTAGTTGGTTTTTTCCTAGGGAGCCTTTTTACTATCTCCTAGCATGAGGAGTGGACCTACGGGTACCACTTGGTTGGGTGGAATGTGCACCATATACTGTTGGGTTCTCATTTCTTGTTTGTGATAGTGGGATTTACCAAATTGGAGAGCTCACATGTACCAGTTGAAATGTTTCATCTCTTTTGTACTTTGTATCAGTGGATATTTGTATTATATGTATTACTCCTCATTTGTATTTGAGGAGGAATTTTGTATCAATGTAATTGTAACTTTAATGTATGAACTTCCTCATTTTGGAAATGAGGTTTGTAACTATTTTGTAGAATGAATGCAAGCTATGAATGATTATTAATGTAGTTGTATCTTAAGAGTTGAATTAAATGCTTTAGATGTATGAAATTTAATTTCATGAGTAATATTTATATTCTATGGTTAGATTACTTATGTATATAGGATTTGAATGTATTGTCTTGTCATGTACTTTAGAGAATGTATGTGTTAAGCGTAGTTCACATTACATGTTATAATTATACTTAAGAAAAAAATAGCTACGCTTTTGTTGTGTTTGTGTCATTCTTTAAGGTTACATGGTGGGGCATTACATGCACCATTATCAAAAGATCATAAGAAGTGTGGAAGAGTGTTTGTAGCTAGTAAAAAAGTGTATGAGACCTATGTCTTAGGCTACAATTGAAGATCCACAAGCTTTATCTTTGTAATCCAGTAGGACTGGTGTTCTACTTGTTGTACTGATTCAATTAGGGATTAGTGTCTCTAGTAAGTTAGTGCCTACAAACACAATAGGGGATTGGTGTCTCTAGTAGGCTGGTGCCTACTTCATATTGTAAAATTCACTTGTATATATATTTCTTCTTTGTGAAGCTATATTTGGATGGTAGATACAAGCAACTATTCTCACTGTGGTTTTTCACATCTTAGGTTTCCACATATATATGGTATTCTTATGCTCAGATGTGTGTGCTTATGTTGTTCCTTGATCATTAGTATCTTCTTTGATTCATGTTTCATTTTTTATATGTGCATTTGAGTTGAGTAAACCCACAAAAGTGGTTTACAATTCCAGTGAGGAAGGAAAAGTTGCAAAAAATGACCCCATGCAAAAAAAATTGGTTTTTGGGGGTTCAAACCAACCCAAAGGGGGTTCGCTAGAACCTCCCTTTGATCAAACCCATTAAATGCTAGGTCCCACATTTCTGAGCAAAATAAGAAAAGAAAATGGTTGTGGAAAGGGGGTTCGCTCAAACCCTGGTTTGAGCAAACCCCCTGGTTCGCCTGAACCCCCCTTTTACCCCTTCTCCCCCTCTGGCACCAAAAAACTCCAAAATTTTTCCCTTCAAAGCTTAGTTTGAGGATGAAAATAGAGGATACTTCACAAACCCAACTAGATGATGGTAGTCCTCAGAACGAGTTGTCCAACAAATATAATTTTAATATGTTTTGGTTTTATTATGTATTTATTTTTTTAGTTTTATTAAACATAGGTTTTTCACTAAAAATCAAGCTCTTTGTTTTGCACATGTGGAAAATAAGTATATTATAAAAAAAAATTGAAAAATATGAGTGCATTAGATATTGAAGTCCTTGATCCAACAAAAAAAATGAATTTCGATACATACAAAAAAGATTGCATTGTATACGGTCCTCCTATGTCTAAATTGTAATTGGTCTGACTTCAAAAACTTGATTAAGGAAAAAAATTCAATAAAATACTATGAAACCAATTGGAAGCACTAAATATCATAGTTACAAATCTAAATTCAAAAAAAAAAGAATTTTATCCTTCATGCAAAAAAAATTGTATATGGTAAGCGTCACTCCTTAAAAATGGTGTTTACTAAAAAAAACTAGTTTTCGAAGGAGATGGAAAAAGAAGTGCAGAAAAAATTTCATAAATCACTAGTTTGAATCATCTTCAAATTCCTCACGGTTTAGCCGCTATAGGTGCCCGAAAGTGAAGATTTAGTTAGAAAAAATTATTTCAATGTCTAGTTTGGCCAAAAATTGTAAACCAATATTATGGGATCACCCAGTTAAGAGTTTTAAATAGATTTGAACTACTGATTCACCCCCCTCTTTCACTGGTAGATTGTGTGCCCTTCAAGTAGCCCCTTTTTAAGTGCACTAGTATTTTGATGAGTTTCTATTAATTGATTTACCATATTGAAAATATGTCATATTGTTAGAAAATTCTTAGAATAAGGTTTTCCTTCATCTTTATTTTTATTATTGCAATTTTCCTGAAGGTTTTTGAAGTATATTAGTTAGTTCTAGGTTTTAGTGAGTTAGATTGACAATGTAATTTATCGTAGGTGGAGCTCAAGATCACCAATTGCAACAAAATACCTTCATAGGAACTGAGCAAGACAACAGAAGACCATTTCACCAAAATGAGAGTGAATAAAATGAGATGCACATAATTTACATATTGTATAGGCTTTTAAAGCCATGAAAATGTAGACATGTAAGAAAACTACTCTACAAGAAAAGCCACCCAGAGTAATTACCCTAAGTGAAAAATTAAATACACTAAGACCCCCCTTAAGTGAAAACTTAGGGAGAATGAAGATGCAAAAAAGCAAAAAATGCAATATGGGTCCCGGCTACATAACCATGTTAGGTACCCATTTACAATGAAAAAAGGAATCTCTCACATGCGGAGAAAAGGAGAAAACCTTGTGGGAAAAAACCCCTCTCCAAAAGAGAGAAAAGAAGACAAAAAAGATGCATGGATGGAGGACTCAATCACACCCCCAAGGACTACATACATCATATATATACAATCAATGCCCCCCCATAAGAGGGAAAGAGAGAGACTATATAGCCCTCCCATAATGTGTAATCACCTAGACAAAAATGGTAAGTGCCTGAAGACAAAACATGATCCAGTGTCGAAAAACAACTTGTCTCCCTTTCAGAAGAAACAAAACCAAATACAATTGAAAGTATGCTTCCCATTCTAGATAGGAATCAACAAGTGAAATCCAAATGTAGGATGAAAATATCTTTGAAATCTGCTCATGTGTCACCATGACCTTAGAAGATGATGCCATGAACCAATCGGGAACATGCCCAATCACAACAGAAGGTGAGAAACAAGGTACCACTGGAAATTGATTTTGAACATTCTCTAGAGACTAAGATGGAGTAACAACAATTGTACCACAACTATCATCAAATAGGAGGGATATACCCTCAAATGTGTCTTCTAAATTAGAAATGTGAGATTCCACGAATAAGGAACCAATGTCCGAAAAATAGGAATCCCAATCAGAAAGACAATGAGATACCGATTGTGATGAATCACTGGACGGGCTCAATGAATCATCAACACAAGATGAATGGTCTTATTAAACAGGAATGATAGGATCGTCAATCAATGACTCTACACAATGAGTCACCAAAGGTGAAGGTACATCAACTGTCCCTAATGAAGAAGGAGCATCTAAAGAACCCTCATCTAAAGATTTAAAGTATTCCAAAACTTCAAACTCCTTCATAGTAGCATGATCATAGGGTATCTTGTCTGAAAAATGAAAAGGCACAAGACAATATAAAACAAGATCATCTAGGAATATTTGAGTATCAAAATCTCCATGTATTTCCCAAATTTTAGTCCAAAGAATATGAGGACACTCAAAATGATCAATAGAATTCAAAGTGGCATCATCAATATGCATTGTAATAACTCCTAGGACATGATCCCTTTTGCAATTCCACGCAAATTTCTTACTATCAGTACCAGGAGGGGGAACTAGATTATATAAATGTGACAAAAAATGAATCCATCTGAGATGTTTTATGATACCATCTCTCCATTGTTTATAGTTTCCCTTTTTCAACATAATCACAATAGGATGAAATGAAAACCCCATAATGAACTATGACAAATCTACAAAAATACAAAGATAGTAACCTTCAACAATAATTAGAAACTCTCAAATATTGCAAATGAAGCGAAAAAAATATTGAACTTCAACATATTAAAAGCACCACCAAGCAGCAAAATATGAGAGAAATTCATCAACCACTGCAAAGGTGACAAAAATACCTTTTCATTAATATGTGGTTTGCGAAAATCAACCTCCATTGCAAAAGATATGCATAGATAAAAAAAATGCCTATAGAGGAAATTTGGAGGTAGTAGCAAGCCCTTAGTTACTCCATGTGATCACCAAGAGCATGGGGTAGAAAAAACTGGGAAATCCTTGCCAAACACCAAGCAATCTCCACCAATCTAAATCAAACCAACATGTATACCACACTGCCCACAAACCTTGCAACAACTTTGCAACACAATGTAAGTGTTGGAAGATTTAAGGCACAAATAATGTTTCTATGGAATGAATGTGGGATAAATTTCTTGAAGAAATTCCCAAATCATAGCGTACGCGCCCACCTCCAAACCCTAGAAAAAAATATTTCACTGCAAACTTTATAAATATTAAAGTTTGAAAATTTTGTTGCATAGGAGAGGTTTCATGCAACCACAGAGGATTTTGTTGCCTACAAACACACCAAATGTTGCACACAAATAAGCCTCTAGCCACCAACAATAGTTGTTTTTAGAAATCATAAGGACTCTACACACAAATCACCCCAAATAGACTGCAACAAAAGATTCGCGCCACCTAAGAAACACAAATCATGCCAGCAAAAAAAAGTTTCATGGCCTCTAGATGGGATACACCCCTTGCAAGAAGCACACACAAGTTGCAAAAATTAATCGAGCCTCCAAAAAATTTGATGGCAGCCCTCCAACAAATCGCAGGTCTTCATAAAGCAAAACGTGCTTCTCCAATAGACAAATTGTGGCCCTTTCAACCTATGCAAATCACACAATAGAGAAAAATAGCATGCACCGGTGTGAGTACACAATGGCTAAAGGGGAAAGCACACTTCTCTATATGGTCCAAAGTGGTTTCAACAAGAAATCACGGCCTCACAAATGAAAGAAAATCATAGGCAAATTTAAAATTTAAAAAACTTCAAATACCAAAAAACCAAATAAATGATCTCAAAATAATCAAATGAAAACTCTCAATGGTGGAATAAAACACAATTTGATGTCTCTAATACCATGTAGGTGGAGCCCAAGATCACCAACAACAACCAAATACCTTCATAGGAACTAAGAGAGGCAACGCAAGGCCATTTCACCAAAACAAGAGTGAATAAAATGAGATGCATAATTTACATATTGTACAGGCTTTTAAAGCCATGAAAATGCAGATAGGTAAGAAAACTACTCTACTGGAAAAACCACCTGGAGTAATTAATTTAAGTGAAAACTTAAATTTACACTAAAATTTTACCAAGTAATGTTTTTATTTTCTTACCTTTTCAAAGTGTAAATAACATGGAATAAGTGAAACATAGCTGCATTATTGCATATTCTTGTATTTGAAATATTATTTCCAACATTTTTTCTTATAAAATATTTTTCCCTATACATTTCTCTACTATGTATGAGACCATAGTTATTGCTTTGGGAGAGGTATTAAAATGCAACATATATCAAAAGATAACATCAATTGGTGGATTACGTTCTTGAGGGTTAAAACTTATTTAAGTTTGGTTCTTTTTAGATTTATGGCTAAGGTATAATGTTGTAGAGTTTCAATCTTCTTTGAATTGATTCTTTACATCAATTGATCCCAGTTTCTTTGTATTTTAGTTCTTGAAAATATAAGACAAACCGTCAAATTAATTTATTTTTTCTTCTAGAAAGTTATTTGATCATCGCTAGGGTATGTGCAAGATCATCATGGAAAAAACAGGCCCTTAAGTGGCAAAAAATTCAAAAAAATCAGAGTTAGGAAACTTGACGTAAAAATTTGAATAAATTATCTATATTATTTCAAAAATATGTAAGAATAGAATCTGTAGCAAATTGAATGTTGTTTCTAAACTACTAGGTTTATTTTAAAAGAAAAAATCTATTTGGTGACAATTTGAAATTTCAATGCATAGTACTTAAATTCGGAGGAAAAATAAGGTGTATGTTTGACCACCATAATATACAATAAAATGATAGTATTTTTTATAATATTTTAGATATAAGTAGAGGACTCATGTATGGATTTACGTTTTGTAATTTTTTCCAAGTAAATAATTAATTATGATTTTTATTACAACTTTAAAAAATTGTAAAAACTTCATATGTCGACCACCTTAACTTGGTCAAAACTTCATGAAATTAAATTTTCTTCTTTTAATCCAATAGTATGCAAAGCATATAATGTGACACATATTTCAGATTTTAAAAATGTGATACTGTTTGAAAGCTATAGATGTTTTTGAATCAGTCTATCAATCAGGGTTTTAGTCGTAATTCAAATAGAAAATGAATAATAATTATTTATTAAATTCAAAGTAAAGCATAATTTATATTGGTGGAAAGCTAAGAATATCCTTTAAAAACCCTTTTCATTTCATCAATTTTAGGTAAAAAAAATTCCTCAGCCACATACCCTACAAATACCCATCATATTGCCACTTTTTGGCCCATCATGATCCTGCACATACCCGCTAGTTGAAGTGATCAAATTGGAATGAACCACAATAGTATAGTTAAAAATATATCATAAACACAAGTTATTCTAATGAAGTTTGAAGACTCATTGGAGTACTTGATATTCAACTTTGTGTAAAATTGATTTTTCCAACTTTCAATGCACTTAAAAAATTGATTCACGAGGAATATTCTACAGATATAAAAGGTCGTGGAGAGTTTTATCCTAAATCCTAACCACCCCTTATGTATCTCTTTCATTAGATTCATCTCTCCATGGTAAGAATTTATTGATTCAATGGTTCACATTCAACAAATCAAGAGGCATTGGAGAGCATGTGCAATGTATTACATAGTGGATCCTGTACATTTTTATTTTGTGATGCAGAGACTCGGATTATACTTGTTTGATCACTTATATGTTCCTAAGATTTGGGGTGTGATTGCATGAGTATCAAGATGATTCAAGAGGCTAAACCTTGAGGGAGTACATTTTTGTATATGTTATTTATGATAGTATAGTTGATTATGAGTTTGGTGCTTCTTGGTATAGATTTATAGGTTTTTTTCAAAATTGGACTTTGATTGTGATAGGTACATACGTTGTCTTTAATTTTGAAGACATAGGTTGACACATGTAGATATTTAGAGTCTCGTGTGGGTGAGAGATTAGTGTAGGTACACCATTGGTGATGATTATGGTGTCATGGATAGATAGGTACATTTGAGTATTGGCATGACATGTGTACTGGCATGACATGATCATGTATGTGGTTGTTTTGGGTTATTCTTATCTCCTTGATGCTTGTATGGTTCCTTGACTATAGTAACTCATTTATGGACATGTTTTCCAAATCATATTGGTGATTGATTTGGTGTATGATTCTTCTTGTCTATAGGACTTTATTCTTGGATATCTCAATTTGTATGTTACTAATGTGATGATGAGTTTACAGGCTTCATTGTTTGGGATCTTCAAGTTATGCAGGTTATGGATTAGTTGCCCATTTGTTTGTAGTGGGATGACTCGAATGTGGACTTTCTATGTTCACGAGGTTGATTCAATTTCAAATGATGAAAATTTTATTAATTGGCCTTGTCTGTGGTTATTTGTGCATTGGTATGTTTCTTTGGGATGAGATGATGGATGATTAGAATACCTGATTAGTCGATTGTTTGGACTTGTAGCACGTGGTTTTATCATGATGTCATCATAGCTTGGTTACATTTCATTGGTTACACATTTCAAAGGGATCTACATTTCATTGGTTACACATTTCAAAGGGATCTCTTGACTGTGATGATTCAAGGTAGTGTAGGATTGATTCATGAAGTTTTGATGGTGGTTGTATCTTCTTGGCTTGGAGATCTTGGTTCTACTTGGTACTATTTGAATTTTAGTTACATGTGTGGATTTGGTGATATTCATTTAGGAGATAGTTGTCATGATTCCATGTGTATCTCAGTACCATGGTTTAATGGGAGTTGTTGGTAGTGACGCGGATTCATCATTGGTGATGGATGATATTTTTTAGTGTTTGTGGATGTCTTGGAGGAGATCTTAGATCTTATTGTTGTAGAATATTTCTTTCACATAAATTACAGGTTCACTAATAAGAGATGGATCTCTTCATGTGATTGAATATTTTGATTCTTGGTTTAGAGTTTCTTTGGTATTGTATCACATTGGTTTAATCTTGATACTAGTTTAGAGATTTGACATGATACAGGTTCTCTTGAGACTAGGATGCATGCATTTTAGCATGTGATCTCCTAGGAGGAAATGGTTAGATCATGATGTCATGATAGGTTTCTGATTCTGTAGTTGGAGCTTTAACATTGATCTTGTTGGTTCTCTTCGTATTGAATACATTTATCATTTGCTTGGGAGCTTCATGAGGATGTTGTGTTACATTTGGAGATTAGCATGTATTGATCGGTTGGAGGTACTTATGCATACTTGAAGACTTGGGTGAGGATGGAGTTCTCTTGTGGTTAGAGACACTTTCTTGAGATGGTTACTATTTAGAAGTTTTAGTAGGAAGAAAAAGAGCCTTAACTTGGATATGGATGTGAGTTCATGTTGGAACTATAGAGGAGATTGTTCTTGGAGTGAGTCATGATAACTTGGTTATCCAGTAGGAGCATTCACATTCCCCACTCTTGGTCTACTTGGTGTTTTATCATCTCAAAGGTATTTTACCATTCTTATTTCAAGTGTGTTATGTTTTGTGCTTTGTTTTGTCATGAGTCTTGATGCATGATGATTGTTTTTGGGATATAATCATTTAAGGATTGTTTAGTATGAGTTTGTATTGCTTTATCTTTCATCTAGATATGGATTTTAAGCTAGATGGATAGTTTTTTTTCTAGAGGATTTATTTTGATGGATGTTTACCATGGTTATCTCCTTGTGTATATAATTTTATTTATGTTATAATTAATTGAAGAGGAGTTTAGGAGATGTTATTTGGGATGATTTCCTAATTTGGAAATGGATACATTGAGTTTTATTTCCTTGGTTAGAGATGCTTACATCCATGTTGATATTACATGTTTCATATGTTGCATTTGATCTTTCAGATTGAGTTGATAGGTGTTGTTGAGGACTTTCATTTGGGGTTGTAAGGAGATCATACTTGACAAAGTGTGTAGCACTTTGAGGTGTTGGTAGGACATGTTATGATTTATAGGTTTTCTCTCTTTATTCAATGGTTCCTTCATTGAGGTTCATGTTCATGTGATTTAGGAGGATTGTGGTGACATGCTATAAGAGAGTATGTAGTTGTTGGTGTTGCATGTGTGGAACATTGTGATTATTCTTTGTACTCCATGTTTTGATCATTTATCACACCTTGGTATATTGTTGTTTGGTAGACATGATGTGCCTTGATCATTTTTAGATTTGACAATACCCATGTAGTGGGAGTTCCTAGATATGTATGTTCTTCATTGATAGGTTTGATACAAGGAGATTGATTGTAGTTTTATGGGTTGCATATGTTGGCATGAGTTTACTAATGTTGTTAATACCTAGGAGGTATGGATGGTTGGATGTATTAGCATGTGTTGTGGATGATATTTCTAATCATGTGTGTTTTTTACAATTGATAGTAGTTTGGAGCCTTTTTATGACTTGATTTGATGCTTGTGTTTGTGGATTGGTGTATATTCACCTTGGCACGTTCCTTTTCTTCCATAGGTGGCATGTTGGAGGATGAGAGGAGTTCTTACTTGTGATGATGATCACTTTGGTTTTATTGCAGGTATCATGATGGAGCATGATAAAATGTTGGAGACTCATGTGGTTTAATGTATGACTATGTTGATGTATTTTATTGATTGACCCTTATGCAATGTATACAAGTGGGAGAATGTTAGGATTTGGTGTTGTACACCATTGCATAAATTGATAAATATTATAATGTTATAATTAAATAAACATTTATTATATTATATAAATATTAAATATATGTTATTTAATTTATTATATACATATTTTTTTAATATTTACTTATTAAATTGGATAATAATTAATTTAAATTCATTTAATTATTATTAATGTTAAATTTTGATTTTTATAATTTTACATACATTTTTAAATACATTATAATATTTAAATTATTTTTTAAATTAAATTTAATCATATTAGTTACTCTTTGAAAGTTGTCTTCTAAATATTAATAATTTACATATAAATTATTTTTACTCACATAGCTATTAGTTGTTATATTATTCATGTAGCCCCCGTAAGCTCAGATAGACTAGAACTTTGATTTTGATGGGGCTTGTAGAGGTAATCTTGAGGCCTTTAGTGCAATTTACATTTTCACAAATGAGGTGGGAGTCCTCATTTAGGCCTCTTTCAAGAAGCTAAAAAATGACACTAATAATGAAGTAGAAATAGAATCTCTTTTCAAGGGTCTTAGAATTTACATTAAGAAGGAAATTAGAGGAATAAACATTGAAGGTTACAAATTAATTTGTGTCAATATTATAAAGTAAAAATATACCATAAATTATAAATTGCAAACATGGTTAAAAAAAAATTGGAGTTTGTTGGATTTAGTGGATGATTTTACCTTAACCCATATCTATAGAGAATCAAACAAGGTTGTTTATTTTTTAGCAAATTTTAGGGTTGAACAAGATGTGTTTTCCATGGTATCCAATACTAGATGAACCTCAATCTTACTTTGGAGGTGGATAGTATTTGCTTCATAGATACATGTGTGTAGAACTTAGATTGATAGATTTTTCATTGAATATCTCAAAGAGAGCCATGCAGTTGTAACCATTTTTTTATGGTTAATGCCCATTTCAACTCTTCTATGGGTCAAAATCAATCTCTAAAACTCTAAATATTTCATTTTATATTCTATATTATGAGAATTGAATACCTTTGTTCTTAAGACTAGGATGTAAGGTTGAGACACTCTTTATGGCCCAATCAATGCTTAGAGAAAATATAATAAAATAACTAATTAAAAATAGTGAAATAAAATTATCATTGTAAGTGAGACACTAATTTCATGGATGAGACTCTTTCAGTGGATGTTCACAATGAAGTCATTTCCCATTTAGTTTATGTATTGTATTGTATGGTTAAAAAACTCAAATCTTTGTTTTTAAATCAAACTCATATAGTTTATAGTAAGTGTTTACCTTCATGATTTCACCTATAAAGACTAAATAAATCTATAGTCAAGCCCTGCATAAATGAAACCTTTTATAAATGGGGAATTGAAATATAGAAACCCATCGACAAGGTAAACTTAATGTAATTTATATCCGTAAAATTGACTTGTTGGGAAGTAGGGAAAAGCTTGGAAATTTTGATGATTAAGAAAATTCCTAAAAGGATGCCCTGCAATTTCCATGAATCTTCCCAAATACTTGATTGCCATGAAGTAGGAAGAAGCTTGGAAATTTTGATGGTAGAGAAAATTCCTAAGAAGATGCCCTAAAATTTTCATGAATATTCTCAAGTACTTGACTATCGTGAAGCAAGGAAAAGCTTGGAAATTTTGATAGTAGAGAAAATGCCTAAGAATAAGACTTTTAATTTCCATGAACTCTCCAAGTACTTCACTGTCGTGAAATAGGGAGAAGCTTCAAAAGTTTGATGCTACAAAAAATGTGTAAGAAAATGCCTTGCAATTTTCATGAACTTCCCAAGTACTTAACTATCATGAAGTAGGGAGAAGCTTGTAAATTTTCTTGGTAGAGAAAACACTTAAGAAGATACCCTACAATTTCCATGAATCTTCCCAAGACTTGACTATCTTGAATTAGGGAGAAGCTTGGAAGTTTTGATGATAGAGAAAATTTCTAGGAAGATGCCTACAATTTCTGTGAATCTTTCCAAGTACTTGACTATCATGAATTTGGAAGAAACTTTGAAATTTTTATGGTAGAGAAAACATCCAAAAAGATGCCTTGCAATTTCCATGAATCTTTCCATATAATTGATTGTTATGAAATAAGGAGAAACTACAAAATTTTGATGGTAGAATTGTAATTTTCATGAATCTTTCCAAATACTTATGTATCACGAAATAGGAAGAAGCTTGAAAATTTTGATGGTAGAGAAAACACGTAAGAAGATGTCGTGTAATTTCCATGTATCTTGCCCTATAATTTCTATGAATCTTGCCAAATACTTGACTCTCGTGAAATATGAAGAAGCTTAAAAATTTTGATGGTAGATAAGAAGATGCCAGAAAATTTTCTTGAATCTTCCCAAATACTTGACTAATGTGAAATAGGAAAACCTTTGCTTCCCAAATACTTTAAATAAGACTAAACTCTCGTGAATTGTGATTTCTACGGAGTGTATTACATATGACTAAGATGTTAGGGATAGTGGGGCAGACTGACAAATCTAGAAGCTTATAATTATTCGTGTTAGAGAAGACCCCTAGGAGCATCCCTTGCAATTTCTATGAATCTACTTAGTGAGTGTTAAAAGCGCGTAGAGTAGCTCAAATAAAATAAACTAGTTATGGCACCTTGTGTAATGGATACGCCGAAGAGGTGTGGAAGGTCAATTAGAAAAAAATTGGTTTATTTTTTACACATATGTGTAGTGTATGAGATCAATTGGTAGGTCATTTAGAAAATGATTTTAATAATATTATTAGTTTTATTTTATTTTTTTACTAGAGAATAATAAATTTTATGTATTAACTATTATATTATTATTATATTATGTCATTATTTTACATATTTATTATTATATTATTATATTTATCTCAGTATTATATTATTATATTATATTTATTATTTATGTATTAACTATAGTATTAACTATTATATTGTTATATAATATAACATTATAAATTAAAAATCAAATTATTTATTATATATTTTTGATATTTTTTCTAATCATATTTTGTATGCACATGTATTAAAATAGAAACAAATAGGGGAGAGGGGTCCATATGGAGCACCCTAACTTCACGTTTCTCAAAATCCTACGTGGAAATTTCAAATCACTCCCAAGTTTCTACAACAGTTTATTTGGCAACTCATGTGCTTCTATATTTTGTTTTAGGGCCACATCATCAATATGATGCCACTTCAACATGTTTTTTGTTGAGGTATCCAAAAAGGCCCAAAAAAAGTGGGACTGATAGTGGTGCACTAAGTCATGTTTTATTGGTGTGTTGATGTGGCATCATAGGATTTGTCACTTTGCATACTTTATGGATAAAAAGTGTTTTGTAATTGAATATTAAAATGCTCCACTATGGGGCCCACCAAGGACTACTTCTATCCCCATTATTGGACCCTGCTCCATTATAGGCCCCTCTCCCCTAACCTTACTTGAAAACTATTGAATATTTTATTTATTATTATTCTTTATTATTTTAAAAGGTATATCAATAATATAAAATTATTTTACTTAGACTTAAATAATAAGTAAAACTATATAATCACATTATCAATAAATTAATTAAAAATTATCACTGTTGCCCTAAAAGCTCCTTTTATATTATTTTATAATTAATAAAATAATAAAATAATTATAAACTAAATATAAGTCCTGTGCCCTTTACTTTATCAACTTGATTAATCACCATTAATCCTACTGAATTTGTAAAAGCATATATTGGTTCTCGAAAAAAGGGATAAGGTTGCAGAGACACATTTTTAAATAATTTTTATATCCTTGTGTCGCATCATCACATACAAACTGTATGCGCGAGCTTATGAATAAATGTATCTGATAAGACGGGACGTTCGGACTGGAACCTATCTCTTGTGAGACCATCGTTCAATAGCGACGAAGACGATGGTGACAGGTGTCTTCATATCTTCCTAACACGTTGTGTGTAGAACACGAAAGGAAAGGTGAACATCCCGTATGAGCCCATGTGTAGCAAAGTGGATTGGGGAAATTTCACCGTCACAATCTGTTTTACCGGCTTGTCTGACAAACCTTCATGGTCTTTTATTTTATTTTAATGAATTTGAATTTAAAATTGATACAAAATGATTTAAATTTTTTGAATTTGTTTAAGAGATTTAATATTTAAAAGGGTTCACAAATGTATAATGTGAAATTTGATTTTAGATTATTTTTTGAATCATACAACATCATCTATATTTTTAACAAAATTATTAAATATATATATAAATAAATAAATTATTATTATATTTTAAAATAATAGAAAAATGTAATTACAATTATAAAAAAAAATAGACTAAAATTTATCCTAATTGACCTTCGGTCGATTTCTTCGAAGAACTCTTTAAATGCTAGGGTTAGGGAACAATCTCAGTGCATCGCTGGGCTCCAACGTCTGTGTTGTTTTCTTGAACTTATGTTTTTTCTGTCTTTCATGGAGTGTTGTTTTGCAGATAACCTCGTTTGTTTGTTTGCAATGGACGATGTCTAACATGGCGGCGTTGTGCGTCGGCGGCATGTACGTGGATGAGATTTCAGTCAGCCATTTTCGGTTACCTTTGAAGGCTTGTTTTACAGATAAATTGTTTGTGCTTAATATTTTTTTGTGAATTTTGCATATGACCCTGCTTTAGCGGGTGCGCTTGTGAGCGGTTCTGAAAGCTAATAATAACAATAATATGTGTTTTGATTGTGGAGGCCCGAGGGCAGCCCACTCCTCTAAATCACAGTTAACAGTCTACAATTCCTCCTTCACAGAAGCAATTTTAGACCCTAAATCATAAGAACCCAAACCCCTCTCTGCTATCATCTGGATTCAAAACCACCTTCCAACTTCACCCGCTGAAGGTGGAGTAGGAGAAGCTCCATCTGCATCCACACTTCTTCCAGAGGGAAGGATTAGAGCGATTAGATGATAGATAAAATTAAGTAACTTACCTCTACAAAATCACGATATCCTTACTTCACCCGATCCACCACAAATACTCCTCGGAACCCTATAAACCCGCAAGTAATTTAATTCGACAAAAGAATATCTAGCAAACATAATATCTAATTCGATTTGACGAGACTTCTTCGTTCTCACTGAGAATTTGAAGCCGCGCCCCGCCTTACCTACGACCGCCTACCTCAAATGCTCACAAATCTACGGGACATTTCACAAACACAAATAAACTAGCGAGGAAGAGTTTGGAGGACCGGAAACCAATCAAAAATTGATGAAAAATGATGGACGGATGAGATGCATTTTACTGTGAACCAGGGTCTCTGGTGGCTTTTATATATCGATTTATTTTAGAGGTGAGAATTTGAAAATTTTAAATGCCTTAAAATAAAATGCTTAAATCGGTGAAAAAAATCCCGACCACATATCACAAACAACTATTATAAATGTAAGAGAAAAACTTAAGTGCTTCCCTGAAAATTCCAGTTTTTCCATCATGGTTTCCTCTTGAATTCGTTTCCATTTCTACGAATTTTGTAGGTCATTGCATTTCTATTTAGAAAATGGGTCATTCGCATCACTGAGCAAGAGAATTTGTTTGCTACCAAACAAGTTAAATCAAATCAAGCAGTCTCCCATCCTAGTTTCCTCATGAATTCATTTTTATTTCTATGATTTTTTTGAGACATTGCAAGTTCCTTATAAAAGCAGAACGTAATTGTAATTCAAAAATGGGTCATCTGCATCGTCTACTAGCAAACAATTTTTGTGCATCGTCTAGCAAGATAATTTTTGTGCAACCAGACAAATTAAATGAAATCTCCCATGGTTGAACAGTGGATTGTCGATGTTAGGGATGGCTTTTGCAACCATAACCTGGATTCCATCCGAAGATCTAAGGTGTCGATTTATAAAGTAGCTGAATTCCTTGTCCAACTGAAGTAGAGCGCTTATGTTCCACAAATGGTGCCATTAGGTCCACTTCATCATGATCTTGCGCTTTCTAAAATGCATACTCATAAATTGCATGCTACACGAGAAATTTTTGACATGACTGATGACGAACTGGAAAAAAAAGTGATAGAACTTATTCACACTCTGGTTCCCGGGGTAAGAAAATGTTACCAACTGCACATCGAGTACCAAGATAGGTATCTTGCCTGGATGCTCACTTTGGATGCTTGTTTTATCTTAGAAATCTTTAGTGCATTGGGTAGTGCACCAAATTTGGATCACTGTCCAAATTCCACTCTCTGTTCTGCTTAAGATATTAGAGTTGAAAGGTGAAAATGATGAAGCAAGTGCACTTACTGATTTGTTAGCTGGTGCCCGTATAGAAATATTGTAAGGAGACTACCAATAAGGGAATCCCACGTCCAATGGGGAGTAAGCATTTGTTGGATTTAATCTGTCATAGATTCATCTGAACCCCTAAAGAAAAGGTCCAACCAGATGATTGTCGCAAACCAGACATTATAACCCCCTCTGCTTCCGAGTTAATGCGTGTTGGGATCAAATTCATAAAGATGGAGGGAAAATTCATGGAGATTAGTATTAAAAGGAATAGATTTGAGCTTCCTAGAATCAGAATCTCCAGTAGCATTTAAACCCTCCTGCGGAATCTTATGGCTTTAGAAATATGTGAGGCAAATTACAGCTATTTGATATCAAGGTATGTTCTTCTCATGTGTGACCTAATTCATTCTGAAAGAGATGTCTCTATGCTAAGTGTTAGATTTAATGGAGATAAACAAAAAACAAATACATAGAAACACAATAACTTGCTCAACACATCAATTCAAATAAACACAATAATGTACACAATGTGTTGTTGCACACAAAATATATCTTATTACTTCATAAGATTTGATTACATTTACAAAATCAATTACATCATGCCTCTTTTATAGAGGATTTTACAACTTACAGGAAAAATTTAGAACTTGCAAACTACAGGAAAAACTTAACTAAATTTTAGCTTATTTCTAATTACAATAGATATTGCTCATGCAAAACTGAAGTTTCTATTTCCACAACCAATGTTTGTATTTCCACAGTCAATGGGAGAAATTACTTTCTAACACTCCCCCTTAATTTCGACCACTTGCTTCATCATTTTTATTCTTCAAATTCTTTTTTTTTAAATCTTTTGATTCACTCAATCTTCAATCTTCATCATACCTTCAAATTATCTTCAACTCTTCACCAACTATTGCAGCAGTCCTTCAAACTTTGTTTGATAACCAGCATTGCTTTAACATGCCAATTTTTAGGCTTATACATCCTTTTAAACATACCTGTAACTTTTCTCCAACTGGATCCATCGATCCATCCATAATTTATCTGCATGCAATCTTTCATAGATTGTTCATTCCACTCTCTATTCCAACATGAATTTTTAGAGTGATTCTTTAACCCACAAATTTTACAAGGATTAAGATCCCAACATTTCTCTTTTTTATGTCCTCCCCTGTGACAATCAGAACATTGCATAAACTCCATGTTTTTAGTTGATTTACATGAACCTGTAATACTTACATCATTTCTATCTTTCTCATCATATCCCAGGCCTTCATTTCTTGGCCTCACAATTGGTTGTATGGGCTCTCTCATTCCTTGCCCATGTTTTCCCAAAACTTTACCTTTATAACCCACTTTTTGCATAATTTTAAAACCAACATTTCTCTCATTATCATTTACATTATCATCTTTATATTTACATTCCTCATTTATAAGAACGTCAACTTTATCACATAAATGATTTGATTTATCAACTAAACAATACAAGTATTTTGTACCTCAAGCAACATCACTTACCACTGGCTTTGTCCTTAAACATTTATTTTCTTCTTTCAACTTTGATAATTCTTCTTTTTGTAAACAATTTTCTTTTTCAAACAATTTCAACTTTTCTTCAAAATCTTCTTTCATTTTCTTAAACTCGTCAAACAATTTTATTTTTTCTTCTAATTCTTCATTCTTTATTTTAACATCACCCAATTCTTTTCCACGATTCTCAATTTCACATAAACACTCATATTTCTCCTTTATCAACTCCTTTATTTTTCTTGCAAGTTCAAAATTATCATTTTTAACTTTTATCAATTCTTCCTCTAAAACTTCATTTTCTTTCATAACACATTTACTAGCTTTACCCATTGAAACAAATGATTAAATACACTTTACCTTTGCGCTTGACTGTGATTCTACTACCAAGCTACCTTTCAACCAACTTCAAACAATTTCTTTTTCCTTTGCTCAGACTATGATTTTTAATTTAAATAACTAGATCTCCCCCTTAGCAACAACAAAATAAAACACTACAACTTACTTTTTATCTTACCCTTTCAGTGACTTTAAATTGCATCTCTGTTTGGCTGGTGGCTTCTATGCCTTTCTTTCAAGGGCTATCAGCTCTTCACATAATCTCCTTAACTCTTCCATACATTAAACAACGATCTACCAATATTTCTTATAACAGTGAACCTTCATTGAACAGTTTTGATCTCCTGTGAACCTTTTTCCTTTTGGACAACACTTTTCTCTTTCAAGCGGCTTCACATCAACAACTTTCTCTATAGCTGCGATTAACAACAAACAATCTCCTTTGAAAACTTTTGGCACTCAGATATAATCTGCAATAAAACAAAACACAATCTTTTTTTTATAATATATAATTTGTAACATATGCATATCTCTTTTTATTCACCCCTTACAATCTTTTTTGCATCATCTCTTGTTGCTACAAATTCTCAAACCTGGATATTTTTTTTTGAACCTACTCTGATACCACATGTTAGATTTAATCGAGATAAACAAAAAATAAATACATAGAAACACAATAACTTGCTCAACACATCAATTCAAATAAACACAATAATGTACACAATGTGTTGTTACACACAAAATATATCTTATTACTTCATCAGATTTGATTACATCTACAAAATCAATTACATCATGCCTCTATTATAGAGGATTTTACAACTTATAGGAAAAATCTAGAACATGCAAACTGCAGGAAAAACTTAACTAAATTTTAGCTTATTTCTAATTACAATAGATATTGCTCATGCAAAACTGAAGTTTCTATTTCCACAACCAATGTTTATATTTCCACAACCAATGTTTCTATTTCCACAGTCAATGGGAGAAATTACTTTCTAACAAAATTGTAGTTTCTATTTCCACAACCAATGGGAGAAATTACTTTCTAACACTCCCCCTTAATTTCGACCACATGCTTTAGCATTTTCATTCTTCAAATTCTTGTTTTCCAAGTTTTGTGATTCACTCAATCTTCAATCTTCATCATACCTTCAAATTATCTTCAACTCTTCACCAACTATTGCGACAGTCCTTCAAACTTTGTTTGATAACCAAAATTGCTTTTAACATGCCAATATTTAGGCTTATACATCCTTTTAAACATACTTGTAACTTTTCTCCAACTAGATCCATCAATCCACCCATAATTTATCTGCATACAATCTTTCATAGATTGTCCATTCCACTCTCTATTCCAACATGAATTCTCAGAGTGATTTTTTAACCCACAAAATTTACAAGGATTAAGATTCCAACATTTCTCTTTTCTATGTCCTCCCCTATGACAATGAGAACATTGCATAAACTCCATGTTTTTAGATGATTTACATGAACCTGTAACACTTACATCATTTCTATATTTTTCACCATATCTCAGACCTTCATTTCTTGGCCTCACAATTGGCTGAATGGGCTCTTTCACTCCTTGCCCATGTTTTCCCAAACCTTTACCTTTATAACTCATTTTTTGCATAATTTTAAAACCAACATTTCTCTCATTACCATTTACATTATCATCTTTATGTTTACATTCCTCATTTATAAGAACTTCAATTTTATCACATAAATCATTTGATTTATCAACAAAACAAACCAAATCTTTTGTATCACAAGAAACATCACACATGAATAGTTTTTTCCTTAAACATTCATTTTCTTCTTTCAACTTATATATTTCTTCCTTCTGCAAACAATTTTCTGATTCTAACAATTTCAGTTTTTCTTCAAAATCTTCTTTCATTTTTTTAACCTCATCAAACAATTTTATTTTTTCTTCTAATTCTTCATTCTTTATTTTAACATCACCCAATTCTTTTCCACAATTCTCAATTTCACATAAACACTCATATTTCTCCTTTATCAACTCCTTTATTTTTAACTTTCATCAATTCTTCCTCCAAAACTTCATTTTCTTTCATAACACATTTACCAGCTTTACCCGAGATGTCTCTGTGCTAAGAAAAGCTATAATTATCAAGAGCTACATGGGAAGTGACCGAGAAGTGGCAGATCTGTTCAACAAACTGAGCAAAGGCATCACCAGAAGCTACAAGGATCCATTTGCTCGAGTGAGAGAAGATGCTCATAAACATTACCATAGCAAAATTAAGGTCATGGTTCGCTGAATTTACAGACGACCATTGTTCAAGTCCATAGAGAACTGTCTCTGTTATTGCGGCGTGCTTGATTTTGTTCTTCACTGCCGTTCAAACCATTTTCTCATTGCATCGTAAGATTTTAGCAAATTAATCTTCTTGTCTGCATTTGTAATTAGGCCTGCACAAGGTTCCCATGAAGGGAGCTTTTGTTAATCAAGTTTAGGAGCCTTTTTTAAGGCAGCTGAAGTTTATTCTATTGCATGTATACCAACAAATTTTAGTATTTGCCTTTGGCAGAATATTAGTATTTGCACCAACAATTATTAGTATTTGGCTGTAGCAGAATATTAGTATTTGCTTTTGGCAGAATATTATTGCAATCCATTTTACTTAATTGGCATATTAATGTTTGTTCTTTTTAATCAATGAATTGTGAGAATTTTTCAAACTCATTCAAATATTTATTTTTTCAAATGTTAATATGTGAATTTTTTAAATAATATATATTTAAAAAATTATTGAATGATCATTTATTAACAATGTCATTGGCTGAGAAGATTTCACTTTTTTCAACTTTCACGTCATTTATTGACAATATAATTGGCTGAAAAGATTTCACTCATTTTTTTTTTTTCAACTTTCCAATATGATGGCTGAAAAGATTCAACTTTCACGGAGCAAGAAGAAAATAAAATAATAGTTATATTAAAAATGGTACGTTTGAGGGTGAATTGATGAGATAGAAATGAGTTTGATGCAGACGTGGAGTCTAGGTTTCTGCGTAGACAAGAAGTTTGTGATGCACGGCAGTGAAATCCATGTCCACGAAGGGTTGTTGCACAAAAATGGCGGTTTTAGAATGTAAATAGGTTTGTAAAGCGCCCAAGATCAGAATTTGCAGTATTAAAAATGGTGGGGAATCGACAGGAAACGCTGCCCAAGCATGTCAAGAAGCTATAGGCTCCTGCTGGGTGGATTGCACGCGATAGATCTAAAATTTGAATCTTCCTGCTGGTAAATCTCTTTCTTTTCCTCAGCTAATCCTGCAAAATGAATCCTGCTCTACCTAAGTCCTGCGTTGGGATTTATCGCGTAAGGGATGAATCTTTATGTCGATACTTGTTTGGTGATTTTCATTTCGTTTAAGCTCTCATCTTAGCTTTATGGTTCCGTATGGAAGTGGAGCTCATGTATGGTTCCGTGGGGAAGTGGCTGATGTTTCAATGGTCCTGGCATTGATGCTGGTTCTCTACATTGTCCAGGATGCCGGCCCATGTAACCTCTCGGCTGTTTCCGAACCCTTATGTGGTCCCGAAGGTCTGGGGATCGAATACCCTACCCCAAGCGCTGAGGTCGAGAGTAGAATTCTACTCGAGCATTTACAACGACCTGTTGAAGCAAGGTCTCCTGCGGCCTCGTCTGAAGTCCTCTGCGTCGGGCGCTCAAAGGTTCAAACCCCCTAAATTCTCTAACCTCCATGGCTTCCCTCTTCAGAAACTCCGACGTTATTCGTGTGACAGTGGCGGAGAATTCTTCAGAAATCGCGATACGCAAGCTTGCTTTGGCATCCAACCCCGTCCACCACTGCTCTCCGGTGAAGCACAACAGGAACTTAGTCAAGCTCGCGGAGCCATCAATGGAGAACCACGATAACGCCGTTTATTTGCCGAGTGTTGTACATAGAATTATCGTGTCATTTCATTTCTTGGGGATTCTAACATGTCTTGATCTCTTATTCCTAGTCCAGCGTGTCTCACCAGATTTGAATTGCTGTGAAGCAAATTCATGGCCTTGAGTTCCTCATGATGTTTTAAGCACTTCTGAGGCGGTGTTTATGTGTTTGAGAATGTAGAATCTATGTCGCAGATGACACTGCAAGCAGAGGGCAAACTCAGTGGCTACCCAGAGAGGTCCGACCAGCCCTCCTTCCTTTCACCACATTGTTGGATAAACAATAAACATTGTGTAATCAATTCAGTTAACAAAACAGTTAGATACGGGTGTCGGAAGTTCTATGATTCAGTTTAATGAAAACTTGTCTGAATATACATCTATATCAATGATAAAGAACATTGAGGTTTTCGGTGTCAATTTCTATGTTAAATATTATTTTCTGTTTTCTGTTTTCTGCTTTGTATTTTTGTATCCTTCACACATTATAAGTCAAAGCTTAGCACCTGCACCTGCCTTTGTAGGTATTCCATTTCGAGAGCGAGAGACAGCTCCAAGTCCATTACCCGATCCACCGGCAGGGGTAGCTATAGTGCCAGTAGCGGATCTTTATTCAATAGCACCAGTAGCAGGGACGGTTGATCGAGTTTAAACACCATCTTTCATCAAATAACATATCGCTCCTACTGCCATAATCGTTCAAGTACTTATTATTTACCTAGCTGCGTTGATTTCGATGAAGCAGTAGTACATTTTGTAGTCGGTTCAGAAGTTGGTGATTGAGTTGATCCAGTTGATCCCTACTAAGAACCAGTTAATCTTGGACCAGAAGCAAATCCATCAGCAGAACCAACGGTAGCTAGAGCAAAGGGCCACAAGGATGCTTTGTCCCTTTTCTGCTTCTGGGCTTTCAGACATACATCAATTCCACCATTGCTAATGCAAATCTAGTGAAGGAGGTGTTTATCCTTTTCTGAACTCTTTGCTATTTTTGGAAAGTTGGATAAATTTCATAATATTTTTATATGTAGAATTCTGTTTCTCTGCCTGGAACCTTTGCCACAGTAAAATTATTCCTTAAATGTTTTTGTGCAGACACTCTTTTATCTCTGATCTGCAAAACAAGGAGAAATAAAGGAGATTTTCTGTGTTTTCTGTTTGAATTTAAATTGTTATTATGAATTATCTGCTGCATGTGTTT
Source organism: Sequoia sempervirens (assembly GCA_007258455.2). Classification (NCBI taxonomy): domain Eukaryota; kingdom Viridiplantae; phylum Streptophyta; class Pinopsida; order Cupressales; family Cupressaceae; genus Sequoia; species Sequoia sempervirens. Next base: position 23,919 of record VDFB02096902.1, read on the forward strand.
ACTCTGTTTTCCCCCTTCGTATTCTGTTTTGTTTGTTCTAGTTTCCAATTTGAATATTAGTTGCAGAGTCAGAGCATACATATGTGAGTCGTAATATGGACGAATAGAGGTTTGTCTACATCAATTTTGCTGGATTAGGTATGAGGAAATAGTGATCGGGCAAGCAAGAGTGCAACATTCAATTAAGCATTAGGAAATTAGCAAATAATACAATCGGCCATGCTGCTTAGTATTAAGTAATTAAATTAAAGATTTATAGACCCAGGACTGATTTAATCTTTAAACATTGATTTTGTTTTGTCCTACAAGGCCTTCTAAATCTTTTTTCATTCTATAGGTTACAGGTGCAAGAAGAATCCAAAGGCCTGCCATTAGCTCTTAAGGTGATTGGAAGCTCGTTGCATGGGAACCTCGTGTGGTCTTGGAGAGAGCAAAGAATAAGCTTTCCAAAGGAGAACCGATATCATATTATCACCAAAGAAGAGCTTAAGTTCTTGGAGGCTAGTGTTGATTTGTTAGATGATGGAGTGAGGGAATGTTTCTTAAACTTGGGGTCATTTCCAGAGGAAACAAAGATCTGTGTTGATGCACTGTTAGATATTTGGGCCTTTTTTAAAAAAAAAAAAAAGAATGGCAGGAAGCCTTCGCCATTTTATTGGAACTTGTAAGATGAAACCTGTTGAATTTAACCAACAATCCAGGGTAATTACCTAGCTTTTCATTTACGAATTTTTTGCTATCAGTTCTAAAATTATGCTGACATGGTTTCACTTATCAGGAGCGGAGCAATAATTTCTCACGGACGTGTCTCCAAGCTGTACTTCTCTCAGCACGATGTAATGAGAGATTTGGCCTTGTATTTGGGATGCCAAGGTGATATAGTACACAGGAAGAGGTTACTTATGCCCTGGAAGGAGCATAATTTGCCAGGGATATGGGCATCGCTTTGTGATAGACAGTTCGATGCTCAAATTGTCTCTATTCACACAGGTGGGTTACAAGATTTTTCACAGATTTCTGAGTTTCTGGCCATATGTTTTAATAGGTCACAAAAATTTTGTAGCTAATTTTGCATCTAGTAACTTGAGCGCCATTGACTAATGTAAAGTCAATCACAATCTCTTGTGTGCATATCAAGTATACAGGCTTTTGCAGCTTCAATAGGATGAGAACTTAAACCAAACAAGTAGCATTTATGGCCATTGCGATATTCTCTAATTGAATTTCATTTCCGATTTGTACATGCAGGCCCTATGGAGGAGAACCAGTGGTATGAGATGAATTTTCTAGAGGCAGAGGCTTTGGTGTTACTTTTTACTGCAAGCGAATATTATATTCCTCCATTTTTGAAATGGATTTAAGAAACTAAAATTTCTCCTTGTATTTAATTATGGCACAAAGAGAGCAAAACAGTAAAAGGTCTGGAGACTTTATCTTCACTCAACTCAAAAGTGTCCTATTGGAAAGGGTGATTGCACCAGCTTTATTAAATCAGAGCAAAGTGCTACAGAACTTAGAGAAACTATCTTTGAGCTTCTCCAAAGAGATTAAAAATACATCCACATTCAACAATACAAAGCTACAAGGTTTTGACATGGATCACTGCAGTGATTTAGAGGAGTTCCCTCCAAGTATCTGCTATATGCCTTACTCTTAGATGTGGTCTATTACCAACTGCCATCAGGTTTAGAAGTTACCATACGGCCTTGGAAATCTAAGCTCTCTTAAGAATGTTAAGGTTGTCAGCTCTACCGGGCCTAAAAGAGCTTCCATCATCGATCAGAAACTTAGGGGGTTTGGAATATCTAGACGTTTCAGTATGTGAGGGTTTGAAAGAACTTCCAGATGAAATAGGACAGCTAAAGAAATTAAGTGAGTTAGATATGAGAGAGTGTTCTCGTTTGAAGAAGCTACCTAGGAGTGTTTGTGGACTAACTTCCCTGAAACATGTTATCTGTGATGAGAAGATCGGGAAACAATGGATGCAGGCCAAGAGAATTGCTATCCCAGAGCTTAGAGTTGAAATTGTCTTAGTACAGTTCAGTTTGGATTGATTTGACGACTTGACAACCTGGTATAATAAAGGAATACTTCCTATAATTTTTTATTCACTAGAACAGTGCCCTGTAAGGCTTCCTATACAACATAGTGTTAGCCCCGGGTGATTAAATTTTCATTGAAGTGCTCTATGTAGTAACATTAGTGATTATATATATGTTTTTGTTCATTGTGGGTGTAGAAGTTTTGTTTTCTCTGCCCCAATGCAGTGACGATTGGTTTGTCAGCAAGTTAATTAACTCTTGATGAACATTAGTATTTTATTTTCAATTATGTTCTCTGTAATAATTTGTATTTATTATGTATTGTATGATGAAAGCAACCAAGAATGCAATTCAATCCCTAGAACTCAGAATGTACAAATACTGTTTGGTTCAATATTTTATTAAGAAATATGTGTTATTTTAGTTTATTTAATATTTTTTTATGGGTTAAGTATAATTGGAGAGGATGATGGTATTTTGATTATACTATTCATTAAGATTTAAATCTTTTGGAGGTATGATTCAGTCAAAGTTGACTTCTGAGTGACTTTGGAGGGTTTACCCATGATTGTGGTAGTTTAATTTGAGGATGATTTCTAGTTTAAATGTATGCTACTTTTAATGTTACACTATATGTAAATAGAAATGCTGATATAGATTCAATGTTCTTGTTAATCTTCTAAATAAATGTGTACTCCCTTATAATCTTGTAATCTGCTTTATATAAAAATAAAGCTGATAGACTAAATCCCTACATGTATATCAAGTCTTAAATTAATTGCACTCTTATATAAAAATATAAACTAAAAATATTGACTTCTATATTAGCCAATTATTTAGTTGTAAAAATACTCTGTTTTCTAATAGAGTTTTAATTTTGAAGAATTTATTTATTTTCTAATATTTAAAAAAAAAGCATGTAGAGCATTTAGTTTTATTCGAAAGTTTTTGGATTTATTATAATTAATGTAATTAGAGCGAATTTTGTCGATGGAGTTTTTCCAATGTGTGAGCCTACCGCTCTCCAAGGCACATCCACAATTGGGAGTTGTCAAACCATCCAACATGAGGAAATGCACGTGCTTTCACACTATACAATCCGTCTACTGCACTCTTTGCCACTAAGACTTGCTTCAAATTGGCTTATGTGGAATTGAGAAAATTCTATTAATTAGTTAGATCTATACTAACTTATGCTTCTAATGATTTTTTAATTATTTAATTAAAAGATTAGAATTTATATAAATATAATTCTAACTTATTAATTATTAGATTAAAACTTAAAATGATTATAAAATAGCTATGAATGTTTTGATCAATTATATTATAGCTTTAACTCTAATTAATAGTGAAAAGTTATAATTTTATATTTTAATTAAATAGTTGTTAATGAGGGTTATTATCATTAAAATAATTATTTATAACCTAAATTTTATATAAAAAAAAAAATTGTATGTCATCACAGAGTTTATTAAACGAAAAAAGCAGTAAAAATTTATTCAAATAAAAAAAGCGCAGTACAAAGCAAGGGCATTACACACCCCTGTCTATCTCCATTAAGTGGTCCAACTTTTGAGACAAATCCAGGGGTAATTGACCCCTTTCCACAATATTCTAATTTTGTACATGATCAGAAGCCCATTTAGCCAAACAATTCACAACCCCATTCCATTCTTTAGAAATGTGACAGAAAGTAATAGATTCCAAGGAAGCACACAATGGTATTGGTAGATTGCACCATACATATCGACCCCATTATAGTCACAGTATTCATGTAAAAACCAAGACCAACCAACCCTACCTTAATCACCCATCAACACCTCGACATGAGACCATGAATGGGGCACAACAAAAAATCGCAAACCCCACCCCAGACACAACAAAAGTTGTCCAAAACACCAAGCGTCAAACAAGATCCATACATTTTCCACAGACCGTGACTAGAGTATCAAACACAAACAAACAAAAAATAGACCTCATAAGGGAGAGGGACCGATCATGGGTAGGGTAATGTTGAGTGAGGGGTCCATGTCAACAGTATCCAAGTCGATTGGTTTTTTTTTCACATGTCCCTTCATAATCCAATTGGCACCCCCCCCCCCATTTTTTTCTGGAAATATTTGTGCACATTTTTCAATGTTTTCAGACCGTTTTTCAAAAACCACAAAAAAAGTGCCAAAATGTGTCATCAACCCATAGTGGGTCACTAGGTCATGTATTATTGGTATGTTGACGTGGCATCACATGATTGGTCAGTTTGTGTACTTTTTGGATTCAAGTGTTTTGTAATTGGGTATTAAATGTAAATTTATTGGATATTAATTGTAAATTTATTGGACTTTTTATTACCCAAAACTGAGTCCCAGGTTGTCCAATACTATACCCACGACTGGTCCTTGTTGGTTCTTAGTTGAGATCATATGGTTTATCCTTGATGACAAAATCCCTTTCAGTTGATTCTACTTGTTGACAGTTTCATATTGGTTTATCATGCTTTATCTTGATACATATTTGTCTATATGGTTTACTTGTCTTGGCATTCAGTGGATAGTTTACATTCAGAATTTTAATTTCTTATGGTACTGATCTGTTTGAGCTTCCTATAGACTCAGGTTATCTTATTTGTACTTGTACTTGGTTCATGGTATTGGTCTTCTTCTTCAGGCCCTCTTTTCAATTTCAGGATGATGATCTTAGTCTTCATTCGTTCAGGTATAAGATTTCATGGTTTGCTCTATAACATTTGATTTGCTATTTCATTGATGATCATGGCATATGTGGTTCAATACTTCAATACTTTGCTTCAGTTCAGACAGATTGTTAAGTACATCAATGCCTTCTTATTCCGTTAAACTTGGCATAAGCTTATTATTCTCTTCATGGAGAATTCACCATTCTCAGCTTTCACTTGGATTTTTGGTTAGTAATCTTGGAGATTCATTTTGCATTACATGAATTTGTAAAAGTCATATTTATGGCAAAAAAATTTAATGATCAATTTTTGGGCATTATTTAGTGTCATACCTTGGTAAATGATTTTGTTTAAAAGTCATATTTTGACTCGAGCTTAATGATTATTATTCTTACTTTAAAAGTCATTTAAAAAAAAAAATGCCATGGCTTTGTCTTGGTGCGAATTATGTTGGAAGCTTCACTTGATGGTTACATAGTGGTCAACTTCTTGAAATTTCTTCAAGTCCGCAAGGTCTTGGTTGACATCTTAGCAAATATCAAATGAATTTTATTTGGCTCAACTTGAGTAATGTTTATCATGTGTGGATAGCATGATTGAAAGGTAATAACTTGGTCGGCCTCCTTTGGACAGCGAACTTATCATATCTATTTTGATAATTATTATGTTTCTTGTCTTGTGTGGACTTCAAAGTATTATCATTTTTGAAAAATACTTTAAAAAGGCTTTGATTCGAATGAAAAAAAGAAGGCATCTTAAGGAAATTCGTGGTTTATTCTTTTTGGCTGGGTATGGAACCCTAGCCTGGCCACCATCATGAGAGATTAAGCTTTTGTTGCTGCTGGCTGTAACAGATTTTTCAGTGTTGTATGGAAGCTTTATTTGGTGCGTTTCTAGCTGGAAGCTTGGTAAAGGCAGAAAGAAATCATGCATAGCCTCAAATGGTATTTATTTGATTGTTGCACAAATAGGTATCTTTATTTGGTGTTTTTATTTAGCAAATGGCAGTCCTTGGGCATTATTGTTTGGAAATCTCTTTATGGCTGGAGACATTTTTCTTTGCATGATCAGATTTTTGCAAAAGACATTTTGACTCACTCATTTCAATGATTATTATGTTCATTATTTGAAATGAAACGGTTACAAGGAAGAATATTCTTTGAGCATTGAGAGTTTATGATTTTCTGTTTTGGGCAGTCGTGGTTTTGATGAAAATGAATCAGATGCAAATTTGAAATCTCTTCTTCAACACAGAATTTAATGCTTTCAGTAATATATGTTTGTTCATTTGGGTATTCCAAAAATTTGTTTCTATTGAAGATTATGCATCTGTTTAGGGTTTTGTAATTGTAAGTGCAAATTTGAAGAAGCTTTGTGACTTATTCTAGTCAAAGCATTGATAAACCAGTCAAAGTTTATTTATAGCCTGTTGTTCAAGGCGTTACACTTGCAGACATTTACTTTTCTTACACATATTCTTAAAACGGAAAGAGAGTTTCAGTTTCCTCTGATAAACGCATCTTTGAAGACTTTCTTTTGACAGACATACTAAAAATATTGTATAAAAACCAGTGTTGTAAACACTGTGAGATCTCTAGTTGTAATTTTTGGAACGATGTCCTTTGGTTGTATCAAAAATGTGTTGAAAAACTCTGTAATAAAAATTTGAAAAAAATAGATGCAGAGATACTGTAATATTCCTCTCTATGTAATATTTTAAGGATTCAATTTTTGAATTCTTAGGGTATTAGGTAGATGAGAAAAGTGAGAGTTATGAGCTTGACTGAAAACAGAGAGATCCTCTGAGATATTATTATTGTTTTGAAATGTAATTTGAGGGGTTGGTGCTCCTTGAGTGGGTGCTCAAAAATCAACCTATAAGGCATTGTGAATAGTTGATTAAAAGATTAAGCCTACAAGGCATTTTGGGAGTGGTTTTTATACCCTAGGAGGGTTTTCCACTCAGCAAAATCTTGTGTCTCTTTTTACTTCTGTGTTCTCACTACTTCATTCAGTTGTTTACTGCTTTGTTCATTGATTGGTTACTACTTTTCTCAATTTTGATTCTGAATGATTACATTCAAACTATGAATGCTTTAATCATTTTAATATTGAGATAATATCTGAGCTATGGTTTAATTTTAGGAAAAATTGTTCAAATCTATTTTGACACTGATTCACACCCCCCTCTCAGTGTCATTTTCACTCCAACAATTGGTATCAGAGCGTAGGGTCCTCTGATAGGTCTAAATCACCTAGGATTGATCCTGGTCTTGGAGTCTATTTTTAATGGCACAATCTCAAGAAGGAGCTTTTGTAACTAGAGCTCCATTATTTGATGGAACGGATTATGTGTTCTAGAAAATCAGAATGGAAGCATTTCTAGTTTCATTTGATGTTGATGTTTGGAGCATTGTGTTAAATGGGTACAATGTACTTGCTACAATACCCACTGATGCTGCTAAGAAAAAGAGGTATAAAACTAATGTCAGAGCTAAGAAAGCCATCTTATGCGGTTTAACTAAAGATGTGTTTATTAAAGTCGTGCATTGCAAGTCTGCTCAAGAAATCTGGGAAAAAATTGAAACCATATATCAAGGAAATGAAAAAGTCAAACTATCAAAAATCATTACTCTCAAACATCAGTTTGAGGAAATGAGAATGAAGGATGATGAAAAGGTAGCTGAATACTTCCTAAGAATAGATGAAGTTGTCAATGCTATGAAAGGATTAGGAGAAGAAGTAAAAGAGTTTGATGTTGTTACAAAGGTCATTAGAACCTTACCGACTAAATTTAATATAAGGTATCATCCCTTGAAGAAAAGAAGCATTTTGATAAGCTTACCTTAGATAGTCTACAGGGAATCCTTACTGCCTATGAAATGAGAACTAGAAAAAACAACTCAACTAGATTAGAAACTGCCTTTAACACTGAAAAGAAAGAAAAGGATGAAGTTAGTGAGTCAGAGTTGTCTGATTCTAAAGAATCCCATTTTGTTAGAAAACTTAAAAAGGGATCAGGAAAATATAAATGAAAACTTCCCTTAAATGCTTTAACTGTGGTAATATAGGTCACTTTGCTGCAAAGTGTCCTTATGATGATCAAATCAGTGACAATGAGAAATCTGGAAAACAGCCTAAGAAGAAGGCCTTTAAACCTAAACGAAATTTCAACTTCAAAAAGAAGAAGAGTTTGTTTAGTAAAAATGAAACTGACATTGAGTCTGAAGATTCATTAGTAGAAGAAGATGAAACCTTGTTCATGGCTGAAATTACTCAGCAAGAAGTTTTAAACACCATTGATATTCAAGAAGGTGAAGTAGATCTTGAAAGTGAACTGAAATGTGCTTTAAAAGAAGTCAAAAAACTCAGAAAACAAGTTCTTGCTCAAGAACATAAACCTGATCAAGAAATAATCTCTCTAAAAACTCAGCTTGAAGAAGCTAAAAGAGTTGAGGACTGTCTTCAAGTGAATGTAAGCTGCAAAGATCAAGAAATTCAAAAATTGGAACAACAAGTTGTCTGTCTTAGAAAGGAAATTGAGAAATATGAAAGCACTTTAAAACTTAATGAGATGCTCAGCAAGCAGAAGCTGTATAAAGACAAAACTGGTATTGGTTTTGAAAAGGGTGAATGTTCAAGTGATATTGCAAAACAAAACCCCTCTTCTGAAATCAGGGGCTCAGGTCCAAATCACTCTATTTTTGGTAAGAATCATGACCAGTCCTTGAAAGGTAATAGATCATCTTACAGATACAATCCCTTCTTCTATGGTTACTATTTTTTTTACAACAAATTTGGCCATAAAGTGAGTTCTTATAGGCTTATGAATCATAGAGTACCTAGGTTTGGTCTTAGGAAATACTATGGTTTTGTTAAACAGATCAGATGTTTTAAATGCAATGCTTTGGGGCACTCTGTCACACAATGCAAAGCTGATCTACAATCTAAACAACAGAAAACTAAAAATATTTGGAAGCCTAAGAATGTTAACAACATTGAGCAAACTATGTTAGTCCAAACGACTTTTCATTCCAAGAAAAAATACTTATGGGTCCTGGACAGTGGATGTTCTAACCACATGAATGGCGACAAAGATAAGTTCTTAAATCTTGAAGATTATGTAGGTGGTTATGTTAAGTTTGGTGATAATTATAGTATATAGATTAAAGGTAGAGGTTCACTTTTTCTGAATGAAGACACCCCTATCTATAATGTGTACTATGTGGAAGGTCTTAAGCACAATCTTCTAAGTGTTAGTCAAATCTGTGACACTGGTTATCATATATTGTTCACTTCGCAGGGATGTGAGATCAAAAACAAGCTTGGAAAGGTTGTTGCAGCTGGAAGAAGGACTAAAGGGAATGTTTACAATCTTCTTGACACATCAACCAATGACAATAATCAAGGTATGTGTCTAATGGGCCAAATTGAAGAGAGTTGGCTATGGCATAAAAGATTAGGACACAAACTTTGAAAATCTGGTTAGAATCAGTAAAAATTAGAATGTTAGAGGTTTACCAATACTTAACAAGCCAGAAAATTCTGTGTGCAAAGAATGTTTAAGTGGTAAACAAACTAAAATCAGCTTCAAAACAAAAGAACATTCTTCATCAAAACCTCTACAGCTAGTGCATACTGATTTATGTGGACCAACTAGAACAAGGTCTATTAATGGTGAAAAATACTTTATGCTTTTTGTGGATGATTATACTAGAATGGTATGGGTCACATTTCTTAAGCACAAATCAGAAGCCTTTGAAAGGTTCAAAATCTTTCGTAAAATGGTTGAAAAGGAATCAGATCTGAAACTCAAATGCCTTCGATCAAACAAAGGAGGTGAGTTCACCTCTCAATAGTTTATTGATTACTATGAACAACACGGTATTAAAAGGCAGTATGATGCAACTAAAACACCTCAACAAAATGGGGTAGTTGAACGTAAGAATAGAATTGTAAAAGAAATGGCCAGAACAATGCTAGATGAAGCTAAGTTGCCCGCTATGTACTGGAAAGAAGTTGTTCATACAATTGTATACATTTTGAATAGAGTGCAGCTTAGGGTGAAATCTAAACACACTCCTTATGAACTATGGTATGGAAAAACAACTTCTGTGAGGTATTTTAAAATTTTTGGAAGCAAGTGTTTTATCAAGAAAGATGATGATAACCTTGGTAGCTTTCAATCAAAGAGTGATGAGGGTATCTTTTTGGGATACTCAACTCATAGTAAAGCTTATAAATGTCTTAACAAAAGACTTAACAAGATTGTTGAAGTTGTTAATGTAAAATTTGATGAAAGACCACATTTAAATGTTGAATCTTTGCAAGATAATGAGGAAGAAGAACTTGAACTTGAAATAATTTCAGAAGGAGTTGAAACAGCAAAGCCTAATGTTGATTCAGCAAGCCCTAAAATTGAAGAAGCAAGTCCTGAAAAAGGTGCATCAAAAGCTCCTTTGAAAAATCTAGCTAAATATCACCCCAAAGTTCAGATTATTGGGGATAAAAATGCAGGAGTTCAAACTAGAAGAAAGGCTGCAGAATCTGATGAAAAGGCTCAAATAGCCTTCTGTTTAGTTACTCAGTTTGAGCCTAAAAATTTTAATGAAGCTCTCACAGATTCTTGTTGGGTTAATGCTATGCAGGAAGAAATTGATCAAATTGAGAAAAATCAGACTTGGGAGTTAGTCCCAAGACCAAATGACAAGAATGTCATTGGAGGCAAATGGATTTACAGAAACAAGCTTGATGAAAATGGCAATGTTGTTCGCAACAAAGCAAGATTTGTTTGCAAAGGCTATGCTCAACAAGAAGGTATTGATTTTGGTGAAACCTTTGCCCCTGTTGCTAGACTAGAATCTATCATAATATTCTTGGCTTATTATGTTTATAAAGACTTTACTGTTTATCAAATGGATGTCAAAACTACCTTTTTTAAATGGCTACTTAGATGAAGAGGTCTATGTTGAACATCCTGAAGGATTCATTTGCAAATATAAGCCTAACCATGTTTACAGGTTGAAAAAGGCCCTCTATGGCTTAAAACAAGCACCTAGAGCTTGGTACTCTAAGCTAGATAGTCATTTGATTTCTAATGGATTTGTTAAAGGAGGTGTAGACAGCAATCTTTATGTTAAAACTAAAGGTTCTGATATTTTGGTTGTTGAAATTTATGTTGATGACACTATCTTTGGTTGCAATAATGTTACTTTGAGTAAAAAATTCTCTCAGCTCATGGAATCTGAATTTGAAATTTCAATGTTGGGGGAATTAAATTTCTTCTTGGGTCTAAAAATCTCTCAACGTGAAAATGGAATATTTCTCTCTCAAACCAAGTATGCTAGAGAGTTTCTTAAGAAATTCCAAATGGATGAATGCCATCCAGTTAGCACTCTAATGGTTACTAGATGCAAACTTACTAAGGTTGATGATTCTCTTGATACAAATCAAACCGAATGTATATCAATGATTGGCAGTCTGTTATATCTAACTGCTTCTAGACCTAACATCATGCAGGCAGTTTGCACAGTTGCATGGTTTCAGGCATCACCTAAAGAATCTCATGTCACTGTTGTTAAAAGAATTTTTAAATATATTCAGGGCACTCTTGATTATGGTCTTTGGTATCCTAAAAGCAATGATTTTTCATTGATTGCATATATTGATGCTGAATGGGCTAGTTGTTTGGATGATAGGAAAAGCACCAGTGGTGCTGCATTCTTTCTTGGTGATCATTTAGTGGCATGGCACAACAAGAAACAAGAATCTGTTTCTCTTTCTACTGCTGAAGCAGAATACATTACTGCCACTTCGTGTTGTACTCAAGTTCTTTGGATGAGTCAAACTCTATCAGATATGGGTATTGAAGTTCCTAAACCTGTTTCTATTCTATGTGATAACACAAGTGCGATAAATATCTCCAAAAATCCTATTATGCACTCTCACACTAAACACATTGCTAAAAAGTTTCATTTTCTTCGAGAAAAGGTACTGGCTAATGAAGTATGTTTACATTTTGTTGGATGACAAGATCAGGTGGTTGATATTTTTACTAAGCCCTTAGCTAAAGAGTTATTTGAAAGGCTGAGACTTTGATTGGGAGTTATCTCTCAATTGTTCCTTCTCTAATTCACCAAGCTTCAGCTTAGGGGGAGCATATTATATGTTTTGATTCACTTACAACTCTCCTACAATTTTGGTAGCTGCACTGTTACTCTTTTTGTAGCTATTTCTCATGTTATCTTGGTTGGCTTCTCAGTTGTGTTTCATGGCAATGCACATTCTTCTCTTCTATCTTTTGTCATTGAGGCAAAAGGGGGAGAGTCATTTGTGTTTTTCCATCAAGGACAAAGGGGGAATTTGTTGGTTCTCAGTTGAGATCATATGGTTTTTCCTTGATGACAAAATCCCTTTTAGTTGATTCTACTTGTTGACAGTTTCATATTGGTTTCTCATGCTTTATCTTGATACAGATTTGTCTATATGGTTTACTTGTCTTGGCATTCAATGGACAGTTTACATTCAAAATTTTAATTTCTTATGGTACTGATCTGTTTGAGCTTCCTGCAGACTCAGGTTATCTTATTTGTACTTGTACTTGGTTCATGGTATTGGTCTTCTTCTTCAAGCCCTCTTTTCAGTTTCAGGATGATGATCTTGGTCTTCATTTGTTCAGGTATAAGATTTCATGGTTTGCTCTATAGCATTTGATTTGCTATTTCATTGATGATCATGGCATATGTGGTTCAATACTTCAATACTCTGCTTCAGTTCAAACAGATTGTTAAGTACATCAATGCCTTCTTATTCTGTTAAACTTGGCATAAGCTTATTATTCTCTTCATGGAGAATTCACCATTCTTAGCTTTCACTTGGATTTTTGGTTAGTAATCTTGGAGATTCATTTGACATTACATGACTTCGTAAAAGTCATATTTATGGAAAAAAAATTAATGATCAGTTTTTGGGCATTATTTGGTGTCATACCTTGGTAAATGATTTTGTTCGAAAGTCATATTTTGACTTGCGCTTAATGATTATTATTCTTACTTTAAAATTCATTTTAAAAAAAATGGCATGGCTTTGTCTTGGTGCGAATTATGTTGGAAGCTTCACTTGATGGTTACATAGTGGTCAACTTTTTGAAATTTCTTCAAGTAGGCAAGGTCTTGGTCGACATCTTAGCAAATATCAAACGAATTTTATTTGGCTCAGCTTGAGTAATGTTTATCATGTGTGGATAGCATGATTGAAAGGAAAATAACTTGGTCGGCCTCCTTTGGACAGCGAACTTATCATATCTAATTTGATAATTATTATGTTTCTTGTCTTGTGTGAACTTCAAAGTATTATCATTTTTGAAAAAAGACTTTGAAAAGGATTTGATTCGAATGAAAAAAAAGGAGAAGGCATCTTAGGGAAATTCATGGTTTATTCTTTCTGGCTGGGTATGGAACCCTATCCTAGCCGCCATCATGAGAGATTAAGCTTTTGTTGTTGCTGGCTGTAACGGATTTTTTAGTGGAGTCTGGAAGCTTGGTAAAGGCTGAAATAAATCATGCACAACCTCAAATGGTATTTATTTGATTGCTGCACAAACAGGTATCTTTATTTGGTGTTTTTATTTAGCAAATGGCATTCCTTGGGCATTATTGTTTGGAAATCTCTTTATGGCTCGAGACGTTTTTCTTTGCATGATCAGATTTTTGCAAAAGACATTTTGACTCACTCATTTCAATGATTATTGTGTTCAAATGTTATTTGAAATGAAACAGTTACAAGGAAGAATATTCTTTGAGCATTAAGAGTTTATGATTTTCTGTTTTGGGCAGTCGTGGTTTTGATGAAAATGTATAAGATGCAAATTTGAAATCTCTTCAACGCAAAATTTAATGCTTTCAGCATTTGGGTATTCAAAAATATATGTTTGTTCATTTGGGTATTCCAAAAATTTGTTTCTATTGAAGATTATTACATCTATTTAGGGTTTTGTAATTGTAAGTGCAGATTTGAAGAAGCTTTGTGACTTATTCTAGTCAAAGCATTGATAAACTAGTCAAAGTTCATTTATAGCCTATTGTTCAAGGCGTTACACTTGCAGACATTTACTTTTCTGACACATATTCTTAAAACAGAAAGAGAGTTTTAGTTTCCTCTGATAAATGCATCTTTGAAGACTTTCTTTTGACGGACATACTAAAAATATTGTATAAAAACCAGTGTTGTAAACACTGTGAGATCTCTAGTTGTAATTTTTGGAACACTGTCCTTTGGCTATATCAAAAATGTGTTGAAAAACTTTATAATAAAAATATGAAAAACAAAGATGCAGAGATACTATAATATTCTTCTCTATGTAATATTTTAAGGATTCAATTTTTGAATTCTTAGGGTATTAGGTAGATGAGAAAACTGAGAGTTATGAGCTTGACTGAAAACAAAGAGATTCTCTGAGATATTATTATTGTTCTGAAATATAATTTGAGGGGTTGGTGCTCCTTGAGTGGGTGCTCAAAAATCAGCCTATAAGGCATTGTGAATAGTTGATTAAAAGAATAAGCCTGCAAGGCATTTCGGGAGTGGTTTTTATACCCCAGGAGGGTTTTCCACTCGGCAAAATCTTGTCTCTTTTTACTTCTGTGTTCTCACTGCTTCATTCAGTTGTTTACTGCTTTGTTCATTGATTGGTTACTACTTTTCTCAATTTTGATTCTGAATGATTACATTCAAACTATGAATGCTTTAATCATTTTAATATTGAGATAATATCTGAGCTATGGTTTAATTTTATGAAAAATTATTCAAATATGTTTTGACACTGATTCACCCCCCCTCTCAGTGTCATTGTCACTCCAACAGTCCTATGCCCACGATCAACCCCTCTCCCTTACCATCGAGGATTATATTTCTCCATCAAGGATTCACATTCATAGGTGGTATCTAGTTTTGCATGTTAAGTCAACAAATAAAATTTTGGTCATGTAGCTTTGTTACAATCATTCATACACCCATTTCATAGAACAATTACCACAATTGATCACTTTTCTTATTACAACATCTACTCATGTGAAGCAACAATGCATTTTTGTTTGTTTCTATTCTAGCTCGTAATAGTTTATCCAATTTCTTCAAACAATATCCAAAGTGGGTGGTGCCACACTCTTCTTACAAAAATTCTTTATATGAAAGAAAAGAGAAAAAAATATTATGATGCAAAAGGTGAGAGGGTTTTAAACTATGACATTGTTATGGATAGTGAAAGCATTTTGTGTGGTCTCCTGCTTTCCTTATTCCATTAGCCTTTACTTTCCATAAGAATAATACCTCCCAACTAACTATTTTTTCCCTATTTGAGAATTTAAGCTGAAATTTTTATGAGTTCAATCCAACTTCAATGTCTTCTTTTCCGTAGGCCTTTTGAGTATTCAACATTAAATTTTTTGCTAAGTGATTATTTATAGTGCAAAATTTAAGTGAATGGTATGTATTCCATAGATATTTAATTGAATGATATGCATTTCATAGATATGCATAGGGTGTGTGTAAGAAGTTGAGTCCTCATCTTGGGCAAAAAGTGGAAGTGTTTTTCCTAATTTTCAAAATTTGTCACATTTCACCTAAAAATTTGAAGCACTTAAACATTGAATCTTAAAAAAGTCAATAATATGAAAGTATTACTTAGAGTCTAGTTTCCAAATACGTAATTTATTGTAATACCCAAATGATACAAATTGATTTGCAATAGGCATGTCTAAAAACCATTGTTAAAAAGTTACTTTTTTCAGGACCATACCATGCATGTGTATGACAACCATATTTTGACATAAATAAAAGTATTTTTCTGAATCCTCCTAGGAAAATATCTGTAAGACACTAAAGATTATTGAGGACATTTTTTTGTAATTTTATTATTATTTTTTACTGGTCGTAATTATTATTTTGAAAACCCCTTGTGTACAACAAGCATAAGTAGAACTGAATTTGTCATTTTTTTTTAAATTGAAAGAATTGTTTGTAAATATAAAAAATAAAACATGTTAGCTATTTCAAGTTTATGGGCCAGTTTCATCAAAAAATATTTGAAAAATAGAAAAAAAATTCCACTTGTAAAAAAATGACATATATGAAATATACACAGTTTCATCTATAATGGGTTTTAATTTCATTAAATTTTTTTGCAAAAAATGTCTTCAAATATATGTCCAAAGTCACTCTTTTCTTGTGACACTGACATGACCTCCAAGTTGTAGGTCAAAGCAAATCCGAACCTAAGGGTTCACTCCCCAAGTTGTTTTCCAACAAACCCATAGTAGAAACTGGGCTAGAAATTCAAATTTTAAAAATGGGATCTTGTTCTAGAAATGAGATCTAAATGGGATCTCGTATATTAAACAAAATCCTACTTAGTTTAAAAAGAAATAAAGATCCAAAATCAAATGGGATCATGTTTAGGATACTAGATTCTATTTTGAAAAAGCGCTATAGATAGGGATGGGTGATCCCACAATACTGGTTTACAATTTTTGGCCAAACTGGACACTGAACTAGTTTTTTCTAACTAAATCTTCACTTTCGGGCACCTATAGCGGCTAAACCATGAGGAATTTGAAGATGATGCAAACTAGTGATTTGTGATGTTTTGTCTGTTGATTCTAAATATATATTTTTCAAAAAATTTGGAATCAGATTACACTTCTTTTTCCATCTCCTTCAAAAACTAGTTTTTTTCAGTAAACACCATTATTAAGGAGTGACACTCACCGTATAACACAAATTTTTTTCCATGAAGTATAAAATTCTAATTTTTTCAAATTTAGATTTATAAATATGATATCTAGTGTTTCCAATTGGTTTTATAGTGTTTTATTGAAGTTTTTTTCCTTAATCAAGTTTTGAAGTCAAACCAATTACAATTCAAACATAGGCGGACTATATAACACAACTTTTTTTGTATGTATCGAAATTCAATATTTTTTTTGTTGGATCAAGGACTTCAATATCTGGTGCAATCATATTTTTCAAAAAAAAAAAATTATAATCTTCTCTTTTTCCACATGTGCAGAACAAAGATCTTCATTTTTGGTGGAAAACCTACATTCACAAGAAATAAAAAATAAATATAATAATTAAATTAAATTTATTTAAAATTATACTTTTTGGGAAGCTTATAATAAGGACTACATAATTACAAAAAATAAATTTTAAATGAATTCATTTGATCCCCCAAAAGGTAAATCAAAACTGGTTTTTTATCAACATTTTGATAGGTGTAAAGGAGACTATGTTATAGGTATGGTTTAAAACTAGCGAGGTTCTATCCAAGGGGGTTTGATCTAAGGTAGTTTGATCAAACCCTCTTCAATTGGAATTCTTTAAAAGAAAATTTTAAGGCTTAAATCATTATATTTTCTAAAAATATGTGATTTCAACAAAAATCAAAATCTCCCAAAAATTGTAAACCAGATCTCATTTACTTTCTTAGTCGTTGTTGGAAGAAAATGACCTCGCAATCATTTTCTAAAATAAAAAATAGTTTTTGGAAATTGGATCTTGTTTAGTAGAAAATAGGATCTTGTTTCGTACTAAATGAGATCTCATTTCATTTCCTTGGCTCAAGATCCCATCACAAAATGGGATCCCGCTTCAATTTTTGGCTTAGGGTCTCAAAGCGAAATGGGATCCTATTTCATAAAAAGGTGGGGTCCTATTTCACTCAACATGATTAGGCATTTTGCCTAATTTTGAAACTTCCACACTAAGTGAAACCAACTTCATGTATTTACCCCATATTCTTTAGCCGAGACTATGTGTGTCGATCTTCTTCTAATATTTTTAATGAAGTTGAATGTCATATTTTATAGTGTTGCACAATTAGGTTTGATAATTATTAAATTCTATGTATGGGCCTCTTGTCTAGGTTAAAAGTTCTCTATTTCAATTTGATGGAACTATTCTTTTAGTGAGCTTTTGTTAATTGAAATATGATTCACTATCTTCGTTTACATAAGTTTCTCTACTATAAAATTTCAGCCACATAATATGTTATTTGTTCTTGTATGTTTTTGATAATCTAAGCTAGAAAAAGGGTCCCATGCCCTTACAACTTAAAAAGGAAATAAATTTGTTTTTGAAAGGGCCATAACCCTTTTACGAATCTACTAGCAAGCTACAACTAACCAACAATACAATTAGAACAAATTTTCCAAGAACAAGCCATGAAAAAGAACTAAACAACACCATAAGTAGAGCTAGCAAGGCACACACCCCTAATTTTAGTGTGGGACATATATACATGTTTTGAAAGACCTTGCTTTCTCCTTTGAACTTAAATCCATGAAAATCATCATCTAAATCTATAGATTCAAGAGAGGGACAAGGAGAAACCCTCTCTAAGGATACAATTGGGCACAAATAATGAGAAGAGTGCCTAACAAGGGAAACCAAACATCAAGTGGAATTTACATCACCTGCACGAGGAAGAAATTGGCATCACTCATCAAACTAGGGGAAGAAGCCATAATAGTATCTTTATACAACATAAGTTGAGGAGGGACTACTACCCATTAGTAACATGAGCCTCCAAATTAGAATCATCCTCAACCACATTCACTATAAGATGTTCATGAAGAAAATTCTTCCACTAAGTGTATAATAAAATAAACTTAGGGCATGAGCAATCAAATACTAAATGTACCATGGAAAATCATTTCTCGCAACAAAAATGTTAGAATTTGGTGTTGTACACTATTGTATAAATTGATTTACTATAATGTTGTAATTAAATAATTATTTAGTTGTGGTGCACCTAGGAGGTATGTTTAACCACATTAGATAATTATTTGGGACCACTTGTAAACTTGTATTGTAAAATTGAGTTATTTTTACATGTGGGAGACATAAGATAATAATTTAATATTTGGGGAAAGCATATAATAAAGCGAAAACTTAATACCCAATATTAAATGAGGGGTCAATGGTTTTGTGTTCACATGGTTTTGTGGCACATGGTTTTATCTTACCACTTGGTTGTATTTGTGTGAGCTTGTATCTATAAAAGAAAACACATGTTTAGTGGTTAAGGTGAGCTGGGGAGTGGGTTGTCATTATTGAGTCTTTCTAAGGTGTGCATATGTGAAGCATGACATGGGATGTGTGGATTCATGCTTGGTCACATACAAGATGCATATGAGAGGCTTGATGCTTCAGAAGTATTCACGGTAACTCTATAAGTGCATGTATTGTTTTATTGTTAAATAATAGATGGAGTATGGATGCTTTTAGAGGCTCGGTTTTTCCCTCATGAAAATTTTTGCAGGGTATATCTTGTGTTATCTTGTGGCTTATCTATTTTGATCAATGCATTATAGTTATCCTGCAAGCTTGTATGCATGATTTTCTCTCATGGGGTATGTAGGAAATGGATTAAATGAAATAGGCACGAATGCATTGTTTCCTAACAAGTGGTATTAGAACTTTATAGTTATGGGAGGTGTGAACTCCCAAGTTTTGTTATAACCCTTATTTGAGTAGATCTAGTGCAAAGTTAAATCCATGGCTATGTGAGATAGATTTGAGGTATTACAAGGTATGGAACACATGTGAAGATGTTACTTTAAATATTTGGGCTTTTGGGATTTATAGATTTTTTAGATTCATTATAGATCAGAAGCTTGAGAAATTTGGTTCAAAAGGGTTTGCTAGATTATGCTTTTATATAAGGGTTTTGTAGAAGAAATTTCATAGATGACCTCCTGAGACAAAATGAACCTCACCATTGGATCCAGGATGGACAAGAAATGAAAATTGATATAAAATTTTCCCTATTTTGGCCATTGTGAGAAAATGCAAACTTTTCAGCCTATCGAACCATATTATTGTATGATTGTGTAAATTTGCAGGTTGCAACAAAATTTAAAAAAAACAAAACAAAACAAAATAGGGGGCGAGATCCATAGACCTCCCAAGTTGGCTCTGCCACATTCGACGATAGTACCTACAAGGTACTTTCGGTGGAAGGCCTATTGGTTGCCATCAGTAGCCTTGTACATGCTACAGTTGGTGATCATCCATAGGCTAGAGGGCTTAGGCCCTTGGTCCCATGGAGGATTGCATCCCATCCTGTGATGGCTTAAAATTTTCAATCACCAATTTCAAATAAAACAAAATTTAAATATTTTAATATTAGCCACTACTATGAGTGCTACCATAGGCACAGTGTTGGTCGAGTTTCATTGGTGGCTTAGCTCGAGGGCCACCCCTACTTAGCCCTTATATCAAAATTGTGCAACTTTTTCTAGGGGCACAAATTTTTCTCAAGGTGTCTATTTTTTAACTTCCTATACTCGTTGGAAAGGCGGTTTCAAGAAATATGCAACAATATAGGTTTAGTTCCATGATTTTATTTTTTATATCAATTTTAGGGGCCTAAAAGCTAGATACTCTTAGTTTCATAGTTTTGAGCATAAATTTTTCATACAAAATTAGATTTTTTATTTCAAATAGGCATTTGAGAGCATGAGCAATGTATTACATAGTGGATCAGGTAGATTTTTAGTTTTTGGTGTGGAGATTATTATACTTGTTTGATCATTTATAGGTGGTTGAGATTTAGGGTGTGATTGCATGAGCATCCAAATGATTCAAGAGGTGAAACCTTGAGGGGGTACATGCTTTTATATGTTATTTATGATAGTATAGTTGATTATGAGTTTGGTACTTCTTGGTATAGGTTTATAGGTTTTTTCAAAGTTTGACTTTGATGGTGATAGGTACACACATTGTCTTCAATTTTGAAGACATGGGTTGAAATGTGTAGAGATTTGGAGTCTCATGTGGGTGAGAGTTGAGTGTAGGTACAACATTGGTGATAATTATGGTGTCATGGATATACAGGTACATTTGAGCATCGGCACAACATGATCATGTGTATGTGGTTATTTTGTGGTGATATAGTTTGGTGTTAGGAGGTTATTCTTATCTCCTTTATGCTTGTATGGTTCCTTGACTATAGTAACTCGTTTGTGGAAATGTTTTCCAAATCATATTTGTGATTGATTTGGTGTCTAAGTCTTGTTTTCTATAGGATTTTTTTCTTGGATATCTCATTTTGCAAGTTACTAATGTGATGATGAGTTTACATGCTTCAGTGTTTGGGATATTCAAGTCATGTAGGTTGTGGATTAGCTACCCATTTTCTTGCAATGGGATGACTCAGATGTAGACTATCTATGTCCACAAGGTTGATTCAATTTTGATGCAAACTTTATTAATCGACATTATCTATGGTTATTTGTGCATTAGTATGTTTCTTCGGGATGAGAGGATGGATGATTAGAGTACATGATTAGTCAATTGTTGGGATTTGTAGTATGTGGTTTTTTCATGATTCCATGATAGCTTGGTTACATTTCATTGGTTACACATTTCAAAGGGATCTCTTGACAGTGATGATTTGGTAGTGTAGGATTGATTCATGATGTTATGATGGTGATTGTATCTTCTTGGCTTGGAGATCTTGGTTCTACTTGGTACTATTTACATTTCAATTACATGTGTGGATTTGGTGATCTTCATTTAGGAGATAGTTGTCATGATTCCATGTGTATCTCAATATCATGGTTTAATGGGAGTTGTTGGAAGTGACGTGGATTCATCATTGGTGATGGATGATCTTCTTTAGTGTTTGTGGATGTCTTGGAGGAGCTCTTAGATCTTATTGTTGTAGAATATTTCCTTAACATTTACAGGTTCACTGATAGGAGACGACTCTCTTCATGTGATTGAAGATGTTGATTCTTGTTTTAGAGTGTCTTTGGTATTGCATCATGGTTTACTCTTGATACTAGTTTAGATATTTGACATGATACACATTCTCTTGAGACTAGGATGTATGCATAGTTGCATGTGATCTCCTAGTAGGAAATGGTTAGATCATGATGTCATGATAGGTTCTTGATTTTGCGGTTGGAGCTTTGACATTGATCTTGTCAGTTCTCTTCCTATTACATACATTGGTCATTTTCTTGGGAGCTTCATAAGGATGTTGTGTTACATTTGGAGCTTAGCATGTATTGATCGGTTGGAGGTACTTATGGATACTTGAAGACTTAGGTGAGGTTGAAGTTCTCTTGTGATTAAAAACACTTTCTTGAGATGGTTTTATTTAGAGGTTTTAGTAGGAAGACAAGGAGCCTTCACATGGATATGGACGTGAG
The DNA here is from genome assembly GCA_007258455.2 of Sequoia sempervirens. Taxonomy (NCBI): domain Eukaryota; kingdom Viridiplantae; phylum Streptophyta; class Pinopsida; order Cupressales; family Cupressaceae; genus Sequoia; species Sequoia sempervirens. Next base: position 45,869 of record VDFB02096902.1, read on the forward strand.
TTCATGTTGGAACTATAAAGAAGATTGTTCTTTGAGTGATTCATGATGACTTGGTCTTCTGATAGGAGCATTTGTATTCCCCACTCTTGGTCTACTTGGGTTTATCATCTCAAAGGTATTTTACCATTCTTATTTTATGTGTGTTATGTTTCATTCTTTGTTTTCTCATGAGTCTTGAGGCATGATGATTATTTTTGGGATCTACTCATTTAAGGATTGTTTAGTATGAGTTTATATTTCTTTATCTTTCATAGATATGGATCTTAAGCTACTGATAGCTCATTTGGAGGATTTATTTTTATGAATGTTTATCATGGTTATCTCCTTGTGCATATAATTTTATTTATATTATCATTCATTGATGAGGATTTTAGGAGATGTTATTTGGGATGATTTCCTAATTTGGGAATGGGTACATTGAATTTGATTTCCTTGGTTAGAGATGCTTACACCCATGTTGATATTACATGTTTCATATGTTGCATTTGATCTTTCAAATTGAGTTGATAGGTGTTGATGAGGAATTTCATTTGGGGTTGTAAGGAGATCATACTTGATGCAATGTGTAACAATTTTAGGTGTTGGTTGAAGGACATGTTATGATTTATAGGTTTTATCTCTTCATTCGATGGTTTCTTCTTGGAGGTTCATGTTCATGATTTGGGAGAATTATGATGGCATGTTATAAGAGAGTATGCAATTGTTGGCATTGCATGTGTCAAACATTGTGATTATTCTTGGTACTCCATGTTGTGATTATTTATCACACCTTGGTATATTGTTGTTTGGTAGACTTGATATTCCTTGATCATTTTTTAGATTTGACAATACCCATGTCATGGGACTTCCTGGATATGTATGTTTTCATTGACAAGTTTGATACAAGGATATTGATTGTAGTAAATTATGGGTTGCATATATTGGCATGAGTTTACTAATGTTGTTGATACCTAGGAGGTATGGATGGTTGGATGTATTAGCATGTGTTGTGGATGATATTTCTAATCATGTGGGTTTTTGCCTTTGACAGAAGCTTGGAGCCTTTGTTATCACTCTATTTGATGCTTGTGTTTGTGGATTGGTGTATCTTCACCTTGGCACGTTCCTTTTCTTCCATAGGTGGCACGTTGGAGGATGAGAGGAGTTCTTGCTTAAGATGATGATAATTTTGGTTTTATTGTAGGTATCTTGATGGAGTGTGATAGAATGTTGGAGATTCATGTGGTTTAATGTATGGCTATGTTGATGTATTTCATTGATTGATCCTTATGCAATGTATACAACAAGTGGGAGAATGTTAGGAGTTGGTGTTGTACACCATTGCATAAATTGATAAATACTATAATGTTATAATTAAATAACTATTTATTATATTATATCTAGATATTAAATATATGTTATTTATTTTTATTATATACATTTCTTTTAATATTTACATAATAAACTAGTTAATAATTAATTTAAATTTATTTAATTATTATTAATGTTAAATTTTAATTTTTATAATTTTATATACATTTTTAAATAAGTTATAATATTTAAATTAAATTTAAATCATATTAGTTACTCTTTGAAAGTTGTCTTCTAAATATTAATAATTTACATATAAATTATTTTTACTTGAATATAGTTATTAGTTGTTCTATTATTCATAGCCCTCGTAAGAGATGGACTAGAACTCTAATTTTTATGGGTCCTATAGAGGCAATCTCAGGGCCTTTAGTATAATTTGCATCATCACAGATAAGGTGGGAGTCCTCATTTAGGCCTCTTTCAAGAAGCTAAAAAATGACACTGATAATGAAGTAGAAATGGAAGCTCTTTCTAGGGTCTTAGAATTTACAGTAAGAAGGAAATCAAAGGAATAAACATTGAAGGTTACCCATTGATTTGTATCAATACTATAAAATAGAAATATCATGAATTGTAAATTGCAAACATGGTTCAAACAAATTTGGAGTTTGTTGGATTTAGTGGAGGATTTTACCTTAACCCATATCTATAGAGAATCAAACAAGGTTGATTTTTTAGCAAATTTTAGGATTGAATAAGATGTGTTTTCCACGGTATCCAATACTAGATGAACCTCAATCTTACTTTGGAGGTGATAGTATCTACTTCGTAGATACGTGTTTAGAACTTAGATTGATATATTTCTCATTGAATATCTCAAAGAGAGCCATCCAGTTGTAACCATTTTTTTATGGTTAATGCCCATTTCAACTCTTTTATGGGTCAAAATCAATCTGTAAAACCCTAAATATTTCATTTTATGTTCTATATTGTGAGAATTGAATATCTTTGTTCTTAATACTAGGATGCAAGGTTGAGACACTTTTTATGGCAATCCAAGCTTAGAGAAAAGATTATACAATAACTAATTAAAAATAGAGAAATAGAATTGTCACTATAAGTGAGACACTAATTTCATGGATGAGACTCTTTAGTGGATGTTCACAATGAAGTGATTTCCCATTTAATTTATGTATTGTATTGCATGGTTAGAAAAGTCAAGTCCTTGTTTTTAAATCAAACTCATATTATTTATAGTAAATGGGTACCTTCATGATTTCACCTATAAAGACTAAATAAATTTATAATCAACCCCTGGGTACATAATGAAACCTTTTATAAATGGGGAATTGAAATACAGAAACCCATCAACAAGGCAAACTTGATGTAATTTATATCCAGAAAAATGACTTGTTGGGAAATAGGGAAAATCTTGGAAATTTTGATGATTAAGAAAATTCCTAAAACGATGCCCTACAATTTTCATGAATATTCCCAAATACTTGATTGTCATGAAGTAGGAAGAAGCTTGGAAATTTTGATGGTAGAGAAAATGCCTAAGAAGATGCCCTAAAATTTTTCATGAATATTCCCAAGTACTTGACTATCATGAAGCAAGGAAAAGCTTGGAAATTTTGATGGTAGAGAAAATGCATAAGAATAGGCCTTGCTTTTTTCATGAACTCCCCAAGTACTTCACTATTGTGAAATAGGGGAAGCTTCAAAAGTTTGATGGAACAATAAATATGTAAGAAAATGCCTTGCAATTTTCATGAAGTTCCCAAGTACTTAACTATCATGAAGTAGGGAGAAGCTTGTAAATTTTCTTAGTAGAGAAAACACTTAAGAAGATGCCCTATGATTTCCATGAATCTTCCTAAGTACTTGACTATCTTGAATTAGGGAGAAGCTTGGAAATTTTGATGATAGAGAAATTTTCTAAGAAGATGCCTGCAATTTCTATGAATCTTCCCAAATACTTGACTATCATGAATTTGGGAGAAACTTTGAATTTTTTATGATAAAGAAAACATCTGAAAAGATGCCTTGCGATTTTCATGAATCTTTCTATATAATTGATTGTTATGAAATAAGAAGAAACTTCAAAATTTTGATGATAGAATTGTAACTTTCATGAATCTTTTCAAAAACTTAAAAATTTTGATGGTAGAGAAAACACATAAGATACCCTGTACTTTCCATGTATCTTGCCCTATAATTTCTGTGAATCTTGCCAAATACTCAACTCTCGTGAAACATGAAGAAGCTTAAAAATTTTGATGGTAGAGAAAATCTCTAAGAAGATGCCCTACAACTTTCATGAATCTTCCCAAATACTTTGACTGACGTGAAATAGGAAAACGTTTGCTTCCCAAATACTCTAGACTCTCGTGAATTGTGTGTCTATTTCATATGACAATAAGATGTCATGGATAGTGGGGCAGACTGACAAATCTAGAAGCTTATAATTTTTCGTGTTAGAGAAGACGCCTAGGAATATCCCTTGCAATTTCTACGAATCTACTTAGCGAGGGTTAAAAGCGCGTAGAGTAGCTCAAATAAAATAAAATATATTGATTTATTTTAGACGTGAGAATTTGAAAATTTTAAATGCCTTTCAATAAAAAACTTAAATCATTGAAAAAAATCCCGACCACATATCACAAACAACTTTTATAAATGTAGGAGCGAAAATTAATTGCTTTCCTGAAAATTCGAGTTTTTCCATCATGGTTTCTTCTTGAATTCGTTTCCATTTCTACGAATTTTTTAGGGCATTGCGTTTCTATTTTAAAAATGGGTCATTCGCGTCGCCTAGCAAGAGAATTTGTTTGCAACCAGACAACAGACAAGTTTAAATCAAATCGAGCAGTCTCCCATTGTGGTTTCCTCTTGAATTCGTTTCTATTTCCACGATTTTTCTCAAAGTGCCCTATAAAAGTAGAATGTATTTGTAATTCAGAAATGGGTCATCTGCATCGTCCACTAGCAAATAATTTCTGTGCATCGTCTAGCAAGATAATTTCTGTGCAACCAAACAAATTAAATCAAATCTCCCATGGCTGAACAGTGGATTGTTGATGTTAAAGATGGCTTTCGCAACCATAATCTGGATTCTGTCCAAAGATCTAAGGAGGTGTCGATTTACAAAGTCCCTGAATTCCTTGTCCAGCTGAAGCAGAGCGCTTATGTTCCACAAATGGTGTCATTGGGCCCACTTCATCACGATCCGGCGCTTTCTAGAATGCTTGCTCATAAATTGCATGCTACACGAAAAATGTTTAACATGACTGATGAGGAACTGGAAAAAAAAGTGATAAAACCTATTTTCGATCTGGTTCCCAAGGTAAGAAAATGCTACCAACAGCACATCGAGTACCATGATAGGTATCTTGCCTGGATGCTCACTTTGGATGCTTGTTTTATCTTAGAAATATTTAGGGCATTGGGTAGTGCATCAAATTCGGATCACTGTTTTTTTAATCGAAATACTATTGAATATACTGCATACCCTATAATAAGTGACATTCTGATGCTGGAGAACCAAATTCCACTCTTTATTTTGCTCGAGATATTAGGGTTGCAGGGTAATATAGATGAAACAAGGGCACTTACTGAGCTCTGTGATTTGTTAGCTGGTGCCCGTATAGAAAGATTGTTCTACCCTTTTAAGGAGACAGCCAATAAGGGAATCCCACGCCCACAGGGGAGTAAGCATCTTTTGGATTTAATCCGTATGTTAGTCATAGATTCATCCGAACCCCCTAAAGATAAGGATAAGGTCCAGCCAGATGATCGTCGCAAACCAGACATTATAATCCCCTCTGCTTCCGAATTAAGGCGTGCGGGTATTATATTCACAAAGATGGAGGGAAAATTTATGGAGATTAGCATTAAGAATAATAGATTTCACCTGCCCAGAATCAGAATCTCCAGTAGCATTGAAACCCTCCTGCGGAATCTTATTGCTTTAGAAATATGTGAGGCGAATGACAGCTGTTTGATATCAAGGTACGTTCTTCTCATGTGTGAACTAATTCATTCTGAAAGAGATGTCTCAGTGCTAAGAAAAGCTAGAATCATCAAGAGCTACATGGGAAGTGACCGAGAAGTGGCCGATCTGTTCAACAGACTGAGCAAAGGCATCACCAGAAGCTACAAGGATCCGTTTGCTCGAGTGAGAGAAGATGCTTATAAACATTACCATAGCAAAATTAAGGTCATGGTCGCTGAATTTACAGACGACCATTGTTCAAGTCCATGGAGAACTGTTTCTGTTATTGCGGCATGCATGCTTTTGCTCTTCGCTGCCGTTCAAACCATTTTCTCACTGCATCGTAAGCTTTTAACAGATTAATCTCCTGGCATTTGTAATTAGGCCTGCACAAGGTTCCCGTAAAGGGAGCTGTTTTAGCCGCATGCATGAATTTAAATCTCTTTGAGGCTTCTTGTCAAACAATTCATGTACCTTACACCTGCCTTTATTGTTTCTTAAAGACATTTTCTCATAAAGGTCATGTACTTTGTGCATACTTTTTCATTCTGCATTATGTTTGTCTAGTCATCTTTTGATGCTACAAGTGTTCTGGGTTAAGTTTATATATTTTGTATGATGGTAATCTTTGATCCAAAATGTTATGATGGTGATCTTTGTTCCAAAACATTATGATGGTGATCTTTCAATTGTTGTAGGGCAAGATGATTAGACATATAATTTTCAACTTTTCATTTAAGTTGGATAATATAATTTTGAATGATTTTTTTTTTTGTAAATAAAAAAAATTATTGTATGATATATTGTTTTATGATTGTGAATTATCCATATCATTATATGTTATTGAAGTGAATCAAGTGAACTAATATGTTAGGTATTCTATTTTAATAAAATATTTTTAGACAAAGATTATGTATGTTGAATAGAGAGACATTAGAGGTTTTTGGTTTTGATATATTGGTTCAATCTTATCACTAATCGATGGTGTCAATCTAATGAATCATACCAAGGAAAAGGTTATGTTGCTCAACTAGGTCTTTAACACTATTGTATAATTTTGACTACTTGAGTTATGAACATGTAAGTTATTAGGGCATTAATATTCTTAATTATGAATAAATCTTTTGACTCAAATTTGAGATTAAAATAAAATAAGTAATTTTTTTAAAATATGTTCTAATTTGACCTCTAGAAAGATTTCTATAGTAACTATTGTTCATTATAGTTGATAAGAAAATTATTATTGTAATGGTCAATCATAATTATGGTGCCCTTGAGTAAAACTATCTGGTAGTTGATTTGAAGAAACAATATTTTGGGTAGAAGTCTACTTCTACTTAAATATTTGGTATTAATTGAACCAAAGAAGATAGAACCATACCTGAATATGGAAACTTGAATTATTAGTCATGTGTATTTATTGTGAGATACCAACTAATGTACCATACAAATTTATATATGCAAAATATATGAGATCACTTAATGTTGACTATTAAGATCATATTTAGTTATGATTTGCAAGTAAAAATATAATATAGTCAGTGAGCTAAATTATAAGAATATTGGGTTGCACCATAAGTTAAATGAAATTAGAAGGTTAATAATATTGTTATTACTATAGAATGTACATATTCATATGTTATTTGATGGGAATCGTGAAAAGGGACCTTATTTGGGTTTGCAATACTAATCCAAAAAAATTGAGATTTGTTAGTAATCAATAAAAAATTTACGAGTTGTGGCTTTATTTTGGAATGGGTATTGGTCAATAGTAATTTGTTACACTATTTGGTGTCAACCCCTTTTATGGTTTTCTTTCTTCAGTATTCTTTCTATTTTACTTCCATGAGGTAAGTCACCTGAGTAATTATGAAACCCTTTGTACAGAAATATGTGTATATTCCTAGAGAGATTAAGATTAAGAAAACTACATGTGACTTAAATCCTATTTGGAAGTGGGTATGCAGGTAGTCCTTGGAAAAAGGATACCCCTAGACCCAAGTCAATTAAGAGGTGTTTAGGGAATAATTTTAATATCTGTGTTTTTTCTTAAATGACCATCCATTGCTCTTCAATATGCTTCAACTTGAGGCTAAAATTTGTATTAGATGATTATGAACTCACCTTTTATAATTAGTATCCCCACTATATATGTTGGAGCCAATAGAAAACAATTCATCATCATCAAGCTTACCTACTTTGAGGTTTGTGGTGTCTGGATTTTCCAAATATACTACAATCTTGGATGAAATTTTAGATTCATTATCATCATGGTCTATATGTGATGTGAATGAATGAGAATACCTAAAGACTTTTCTAATCTAAAATAGTTAGAGGATTGTGTATTGAAAACTATGATTTTTTGACAAGTGGCTCAATGATAAGTTTAGGAAAGTGTAAGTTAACATCAAGATACTAATGAGGTGTATTTTTCCAAGAAATAAGGTCATGATAAGGTTGGTTATAGCATAGCTATGAATGAGTCAAGGAAATGTGTCAACTTTGCATCTAGGCATGATGTTAAGTTAAATCATTATGATACAATTGTGCAAGTAAATTTTATTATTTATGGAGGATGTGTCTGCTCTAAATATTTATCTAAGTCTATGCTAAGTTTAGGAAAAAGTTCCATATGATGCCTTTTTCCAACTTTGGACAATTAACACTAATTATTACCAACTATGGTATGTTTTCTTCCTTTATATCTTTTTGACAAATAAATGTATGTTAGTCTACAAATATTAATTTCCTTAGAAGTGGAAAATATTTTTCTTGTGGGTTTGATCTTTGTATGATAAATATTATGTTTCCAAGTTAAACAATGAATTAAGTAAAGGGACTTTAAGATTATTTTATGAGTTTCTACTCATTTATGTATATGTATCTAGATAGAGGTTGGTTCATGTGAGTTTAATGTGTTACTTGTACATTAGTAATTTGACCCCTAGATCTACAGGACTATGTGTATAGGTTAATAGATCACTATATGTGGTATATAACCAAGTCAACCCACCCAATGTTTGTGAATCCTCATGATATCTTGATTATATATTCCTAGCTATTAGATGACCCCCACATATTTGAACTAAGTCTATCATATATTATAAGTATTATTAATTTATGGGAATCATGAAAAGGAACCCTATTTGGGTTTGCAATACTATGGGAATTTTGAGATTTATTAATAATCAATAAAACTCTATGATTTGTGGCTTTATTTTGGAATGGGTATTGATAAATAGTAATTTGTTACACTTTTTGGTCTTAGTCCCTTATGTGGTTTTCATTCTTAAATATTCTTTGGGTAAAAGCACAAAGTTATATCATACTTTTGGTGAACTAAATAGTTTCAAGTGAAATAGATTCACTCGAAACCATATGGCATATATGTGGCACTTACAATTTTGCATGAAACCCTTTTACTCAAAATCATAAATGAAAAAAAATTCCATTGAAAATTTGAAACACAATGAAATTTATGTGTAAGATTTCAAGAGAAATGGTTTTGGTCGAAGCACTTTCGACCGAAACTATCAATGTGGCTACCTATGGGGTTTTATGTGGCAGTTTAATCCCTCTTTTGGGGCTAATTTAGAAAAACTTCAACCTCAACTCTAAATTTCTCTAACTAGGGATAATTTTATAAAAATATAAAAATATCCTTTTGTAGATCTTAGTGTAGAATCCAAAAATGTATTTTTTAAATTTTAATTAACTTTTTATTATGATTTCTTTTAAATTACTACAATTAAGTTTTTATAATCAAACATAAAGTTGATTAGAAATTAAAATATATTTACAATTTTAAAAAATATGATGCACAAGAGGAAAGAATCCTCTCCAAAAGGGTATATTTTTTTAAATGATAAAAAAATATACATAAGTTGATGTTCCATGAAAATTATGACATGATATGGTGAAGTTCAACTTTAAAAAATATTACGAAAAAATATTATTCATTATTTTTTCGCATGTACTAGATATTGAAGTTAGCTATTTGGGGGAAAGAAATTAGAGAAAAAAAATTGTTTGTTTTTTCTGTGACATCCCCATCAACCTTACTTTTTTCTAAAATTTTCAACAATTAAAATTCTCCTATTAAATTTATAAAAAAATGTGTCAAACCAATTTATATATTTTTTTTAAATTACAATCATAAACTTCATCAAGAGTTATACATTTCATTAGTTTACATCACATTAAAATTCAAAACATAAAGGCCACATTTATGTGGTTGAAGTTAAAAAAATTATGTGCTGAAATTTTCCTTTATAAAAGTGTGAAATAGGTTTGTACTTTTACCCATTTCTATATTAATTCTATGATGTAAGTCACTTGAGTAGTTATGAAACCTAGGTATGAAAATATATGTGTATGTTTCTTGAAAGATTAAGATTAGGATAACTACATTTGACTTCGATCATCTTTGGAAGTGGGTATGTAGGTAGTCCTTGGGAAAAGGATATCCCTAGGCCCAAGTCAATTAAGAGGTGTTTAGGGAATAGTTCTAAGGTTTGGGGTTCTTCATAAATGATAAGCCCTCGCTCTTTGGTATGCTTCAACTTGAGGCTAAAATTTGTATTAAATGGTTGTAAATTCACCTTTTCTAATTATTATATCCCCATTATATATGTTGGAGCCAATAAAAGGAAATGCATCGACATCAATATTACCTACTTTTTGGTTTTTTGTGTTTGTCTTTCAAAAATATATTACAATCTTGATTGAAATTTTAGAGTTATTAGATCATCATGTTCTATATTTGATGTGAATTCATGAGAATTCCTATAGACTTATCTAAAATAAAATAATTAGAGGATTGTGTATTTAAAACTATAAGTTTGTGTCTTGGATCAATGATAAGTTTCAAAAGGTATAAGTTAGCATCAAGACACTAATGAGGTATTTTCTTCAAAGAAATAAGGGAAAGATAAACTTGGCTATAGCATAGCTATGAATGAATAAAGGAAACATCCTAACTTTGCATCTAGGGATGATGTTAAATTAAGCCATTATGATATGATGGTGTGAACAACTCTTATTCATTATGGAGGATATGCCTACTCTAAATATTTGTCTAATTTTTTTTTGAGTTTAGGATGAAGTTCCATATGATTCCTTTTTCAACTTTGTACAATTAATAATAAGTATTACCAAATATGGTATGCTATTTTTCCTTTATATCTTTTAGATTGATAAATGTTAGTATAAGTGCAATTATTCAATTGTCACCAATATAGTGTAAGTGATCAATATTGAGAGTTATCCACTATATCTTAAATGGAGTAGTTATCTTCCATTGATAGCATGGAGGTGAAGGGTGTTGTGAGCTATTCATTAGTTGATACATGTGTGGTTTATTCGACTATCACTAGTAGCATGTAGGTGATGGATGTCAAGAGATAATCATTGCATCTAAGTAGGGAGTAACTGGCTATCACTTATATCACAAAAGTAATGGTCATTAGGAGCCACCTATGATATGATAAGAATTTTCTAAATTTCACCAATACCATGATAGTGATAAATTCCATGAGCTACCTCTTTCCAAGTTGGAGGTCAACTTCTACTAATGGCATGGTAGTGATAAATGTCAAGATCCACTAACTCAAAAGGTTTAGCAAGATATGAAATATTATTAATGGCCTCATATGTTGTATTTTTTATACTTACACCAAGTATCTAGTGATTACCACAATTAGTATATATTCTTATCATCATGGTTGATAGTGAAAACATAGACTATATGATATTTAATTACCAATTACAAGATGCATAGTACATTTATAACAATTAGCTAGTAGTTACAATTTGTGTTTCATAGAAATTAACCTTAACAAATATGCCAAAAATTCTAGAACATGTTCAATTATATAATACCATAATGAAAGTATACATTTCATAATGTAATCAAGGGTGTGTTTATTTATCAACATGTGTATTTGTGCATGTGTATACATGATTGTGTACCCATTTGGAAAGTAGATAGAATGTGATTCCATTTCTACCAATGTATATTAAGAACACATGTCATACAAAATATTCCATTATGAAGCTTAAGTACATATTTATTCTATAACAAACTTGAAAGGCCATCACTAGTATACTCTCATACCTTGCTTTGGAGATTCACACATCATCTCTCAAATGGTTTCTATATAGAGCCAATATATACACTTGTATTTTTAAAATACCATTTCTATATGAACAAGTTCCATAGACTTTCTTACTCTATATATTCTAATAGGTTCCTTCTCACATTGTAAATACAAATATAAATTTTCCATTTTCTCTTACCAGAAAAGAAAATCACTATGAGAAAAATATATTAATAATAAAAAATTGTAACATAATTAACTAATAGACTAATTTAGTTAATGTCTTACCACAATAGAATACTAGAGGATAAATTATTCTTCATGGAGGGAAAGATATTGCAGCATCAATAAGAAAATTCCCTTTTCATGCTCTCTCTAAAATCTCATTTTTGGTATCGTCATTTTATTTTTAATCATTCAATAATGCATGATAATGGAGTGTATTCTCCCTCTTATAAAGATCCATCATTCTCTTTGACTACAAAATATAGTGGTAATTATTGTTTGACAAATTTGAGAAAGAATGTCTCTTATTCACTTACTTACATTACTATATTCTTCCAAATATTGAGTATGCATATTTCTCATTATGAGGAAATAGTCCCTCCCTTCACGTCTACAATGGTATCTCCTCTTATTATGAAAATATGATATCATTAATTATTTTTTATGTATATAAATCATTCCAAATCTTTCATGTTGACACAAGAAAAGAGGATATTGGCAAAGGTTGTGGAGTCTTGCTTGCACTTGTCAATTGGATTTGTTTGAAAATTTATAAATCCTTTTTGAATAATCAATTTTGTGCATATCCTTCAATCATGATATTCCATAAGATCACATTTATTTTAGGGATTTAATCCAAGACATTTTTTTGTGTCTTCCCTATGCTTCCACCTTTTGCATACATGTATACCAAGGTAGTTTCACTAAATTCCTTTTGATGAAATTCCCCTATCCTTTATGTGATGATGGGTATCTATTATCTACTCCATTCCTCCCCTTGGATTCTACCTTACACATTCTTATTATTCTCACGAATCTAGACCCACGCTATAGAAAATGGATTGCAAGCCCTTGTTTATAATTCTATGCAATCACTGACTCATAAATTTGGAACCCTCTCATCTCCTTCCATCCACTCCTTTCACATTATCCATGCATTATTTAATTTTACTTTCAAATCAAGTATATTTCCTTATCCTACATATAATAAGGGACATGTGATAAAATCCATGTCAAAAGGTAGTAATTTTACGCCACAAATTTATCATATTGCACTAATTAGGGTAAGGTTTGTATATCATGATATATTTCTAGACCCAAACCTATTCCTCAAGGAACTATTTTTTTAGCCTTGACTATGTATCCTATTAAGGGAATTATACTATTCATAGTTTATACATAGATTTATAACATATATTAGGTAGTGTCTTATTAACCAACATTATTTTATTTTTATTTTTATTTTTTGTAAGAGAGTATTGTATTGATTTGTAGCAAAATTACGAACACCTGCTCAACAAGATCAACCATAGGCTTTACCAAAAATTTCATCACCGTTGTACCATCGAACCAACGCACTAGACTAGGCACCCAACCACCCCAACACACCAAACCCCCAAAAAAAAAAACCCTATTATGAATGCCTTTGGGATGCAACAAAATCGACCTAGGGCCAAGCCAAAAATACCCTGAAAACCATAGAAAAGGAAGGAACCAAACCATACATACATGCACCATACATAATACCAGCGGACAACAGCAAAAAACTAGAAGACCACCCAACACTTATAGGAAGCCATTAGCTTTGGCAAAAGCGTCAAATTCTGGTACCCACTCTAAGTCACTCACTAACTCCAGCTACATTACCTTTTTGAGAAAGTTCGCCCCAACTACCACAATCATCCCATGCCTTACCAAATTCATACTCTTTAAGTCCAACATGAGAGGGTAATACTTGATGACTTCACCCATCATTTTTAGCAGAGCCAAGTCGCATGGATGTGGGACATCTAAGCCTGGAATTGTCACATAAAGAACCTCATCCAAACCACCCAACAGTTCCTTTTTGAACAACTTCCTCACCAGTGCCTTTGCTTTCACCTTAGCCGTGCAGATGTCAAGTAGGGATGCCAGAAACCTTGATACTATTTGTGTGTTCACCCTAAAAGTTTCATGGAAGGCCAAATGCCCCTTCCTGAGCACCATCTTCATGGTGACCACTGTCAAAGGGTCGATGTTGAGCATGATACACTTGACCCGTTGGTCTATGACCTCACGAAAGGCATTTGTCATACCTTGCAGTCCAAGTGTATTAGGGTTTCTACATCGAAGCACACTAGAGTGGCCATTGACATGTGCACAACAAATTTTGAAAGCTCCTCCATTAGCCACTCACCGCACACCATGAACCAAAGAATGAAATGAAGGAGAGAAAGGAAGCATATCTCTTTAGCTTTTCCACCTTCAAAAAATGAAATGTGTTTAAGCCTAAAATTCCTTCTTAATTTATCACGTTGTACAAAGTGTGCATGCCACACTAGCTACCGCTTGGAGAACCATACGATTCCGCCATTCGGATGTATGAGTACGTTGAGGAGTGAGGTGGGCTACCAAGACAAGACATATGCAAATCACCCATATCTGCCACGGGTATAGAGCCTTTAATTACCATGATTATTGCCAAGACACAACAATACAGACAAGGAGATTATGCTTCTTGGAAATTCATATAAGGAACCCTGCTAACGAGGCTCCCATGTCACCCTTAACTGCCAATCCACCACACCCACAATGGACTTTCCACAATCTATGTGGAAAGTCGCTCTCCCAACCTCCCACTAGCATTAATTAAATTTTATTTCAAATAAGTTTTTAAATTATTCAAGAATACAAACACAAGAATATGTATAAAGTATATGTTGTTATTCACCGTGACTTCATACAATACTAGTTTTTATGCAAGTTGATTACCAAACTCATAGCATATTATTTATAAATGTTAGTTATATTAATGAATTCAAAACAATTCCCATCCATTATTTTTTCTTTGAGAATGCATTTCCATACATATAGGTGTATATGGTGAAAATTTTAACTTCTTTAAAGTTGGGAGCTAATTCCACTCTTTACATTAGGATAAACTGATAGTTTAAGATTATTCAAATATGATCTAACTATCCATTTTCTAAATATTTAATTTTAATATAATTAATTATAGAAATTTAGATAATCAAAATTCTTGCTAATAATAAACTAGAAAAATCATCTCCTACTAGAAGAATAAATACATTTTTTATAAATTGAAATAGAAACTACAAAACATAGAGAATCTAGGGTTCAAATCTAGAAGCCTCTACACAGGATATCAATATGTTGTATGGACTTCTTCATGTCACATAGTCATTAAGTCCATATGGGAAACCAAAAGTGTTCCTAGGTATGAGAATACTTCCTTATAACACATAATATGAAAAGAAGAAATATTAAATTAGGAAGAATCTATTATTACAAAAATGAAAGTAAAAATAACTAAGTATCAAAATGAAAGAAATTAAAATATGGAAGAAATGTTGGAAAATATATCATTGGATGGCACAACTTCTTCTCTAACAAAACCTATAAATAAAGAGGGGGGAAATTTATTTTTTGGTTGTTGAGGAGCTTACCTCAGTCAAACCTATGTTTTGGTATTCCTACCTCCATAGAAAATCTTTTGATATATTTGAAAGAAAGAGACAAAAATTATTGAATTGAAGAATGAAAAATAATTGAGACATAAGCAATCCTAAATACAATATACTAATACTTAGGAAATTCAAATGAAAATAAAAAGTACAAGGAAAAAGGAAAAAATATCACAAGAACAAAATCACCTGGAATCTTTTGGAAAACCTTCAAATAATATTTTTGTTGTTTTTTCCATCAATATTTTAGCTTGATAATACAATAGAGATCACATGAAAAAGGCTAGTATCACTATGTAACTTGTTGGTTTTCTTTGAGATGATAGAGCCTCTTGAAAATTGCCAAAGTGATAGAATTAAAGTATTAAAAATCTAATTGGAAGACCAAAATGGTAAGTTATAAATTCAGACATAATTCAATCTCACATGTAAAGCCATTACTTCCATAACTGTCAGTGAGACTAAGGGAAAGTAATGCTCATATGGCCACTAGATTCATGAATTTCCATGGGATGCTAACACACCGTGTAGAAGTCTATGTATTTTAGTCCCATTTGGAGGAATTTAGATCCAAAAAGCCTAGAAAATCACAAAAAAATCTAGAAGTAAAAAAAAAAGGGTGCTAATATTTTATATTTAAGATACTTTATATCATAATGTTGAACACTGTGAGGACATGATATAGTGTGAAAATTGTAAGGATATTAATGTTTTGACACTACATTTTGACCTTACTTTAGGAGGCATATGATTTGTACTAAATATGCATGCTAAAGTGAATACATGTAAATCATAAAAAAATTCCCAATGATGTTGTAGAGGATGCAAAATCTTCAAATGAGGTGAATATTCCCCTATATAAAGACAAGTTTCAAAATAACCAAAATATCTTGCACGAGATACAAATATTATGTAAACATCTTACAAAAAATGTTAGCTGAAATATATGCCTAGTTAAAAAACATACTACATATAGAATATAAACATAATATGAACATTCATACACAAAAAACATATAAAGATAAACACTCAAGAAGAGAAAAGATAAAAGGAGCATTAAGAATATGTTTAAAGGGGTATTTTCCAAATATGTATTACTAGAAAGAATACCAAGTATGGTTGGTGTTGTGTATTCTCACAACATGCCCTATTTTTCTCCTAGAAAAATGAGCGAGCTAGTTATAGGAAAAATTCCTTCAAAATTCTTTCCTTAGATTTTGTCTTGTAAGCTCGAGTTGAAAATTACACTATTGGTGAACAAAGCATCAAAAATGAACCCAAGTTTCCTTTTTAAGTTCTATGAAATTCGTACTATTTCTCAAGTTATGGACTTGTAATAATTTTTTGAATTTTTATCATTGTATAGATAATTGTTTTTAGATTGATGTCATATAATTCTTTTTACAAAAAAACTAACAAATTAAAAGTTATTAAAAAACTAAAAAATCCTAACATTTCAAATTTATGGACTAGTTTGCTTAGAAATTAATTTAAAAAAAAAAGATAAACCAAACATAGAAATTACATATTTAGAAACTAGAAATTGTGATCTATAATGGGTTTTAATTTCTAAGCCAATTCTAAAAAAAAAAAATCAGCTATATTGTCAAAGTCAAATATTTCTCTTGCCATTGCCATAGTTTTTCAGTTGCAAGTCAAAAGCTAAGGCTCAGATTACCAAACCTTTCCTAAGCCTAAAACCAAATCAAAAAGTAGGTTGGGATTTTAATTTTTTTTATAATGGGTACCCACTTTAAAATGAGTACCTATTTTAAAATAGAGTGAGTACCCATTTATGAACAAGATCCCAACCTAAAGCTCGAGATCTTGTTCCTAAATGAGTACCCATTTTTTCAAAATGGGTACCCAATCCTGTTGACTTTTTTTTGGCCAAAACTTCCCCTCTTCATGGACCCAACTTCTTGCACTTACCCAAACCATGTATATATTCTAGTCTAGTTATTGTTGTTTCCCAAGAAATGTTGATGCACACTATACATTCTCATCAAAAGAATGTATGATCTAGATTTTTTTTCCTTCAAGTGTGTTTCTACACATGTATAGTTTTATCATGTTTTTATGTTGCCATATTTCATTTCATATTGACCCTTGACTCTATGCCCAATGGATTCTTAAGGATTTTGGTTCCCCATGTTTAGTAGGAAAACATCTCATAGAGGTCACCAAAATGTTAACATTTCATTCCCACCTTATGTCTCATCAATTATAACCAATATGGGAGATCTAACTTGGGCCATTTTGCATGATTTTATGCTTTTGGTTGTTGTTTTTCCTTCCCTTCACCTTAATCAGTTACCCAAATGAAAAACATCCCAAAATTGGCTAGGTGTTCAAGTCTTCTGATCTTTCCATCTTGTGGGGCATCCAAATGGGTATCCTCGGTTCAAATTTGGGGAAAATTGAGCTAAAATAGATTAAGTTGTTTTTTGTAAGTTTTTTCCTTCCAACTGGACAAGATGTAGTTCAATAAGTTTTCCCACAAAGTGTAGATCACTTGGTTTTCCCAACAAGGAGAAGAAAATTATGAAAAATGGATAAGTCAAGATTTTCTAAGATTTTGATGTCCAAGCTTGGTTTCAAGGTATCTTTCTATGGGGACCCAATCAAGATGAAAGTCTTGCAAGGTATTATAAGCTTGTAGAGATTTCATAGCCATCTTCTTTTGTGGGTGTTTTCATGTGAACTATATATCTTTGAATGGTGTAGTTGCCAACAGATTTCTCATAATGACAGTTGGAGGTTGAGTTTTTGCAAGCACTTGATGATGCTTGAATTTGACTAAGGATGGATTTTGCAAGTATTTGGATTCAAACTTATCTTGTGTTTCAATGCTAATAGAAAGTTATGTCATTTCTTGATGGTGCAAAATTCTTTGAAAGGTGAAAATGAAAGTGTTTCTTTTGCATGGTTCAGTTTGAGGTTTGGGTTTTTTTTAAGCCAAAATGTTAAAGATGGATTGATTCAAAAATTTATAAGTGAACTCGATCAAGAAAAATTTCAGGTGACAATAATGTTCCCAAATGGCCTGGTGTCAATTCTGATTCAATATATCCTATTGGGGCTTGACATTCCACTAGATCCTAAGGAAGTCAAATTTACTACATGTCTAGATGAGGCTCAAGTTTTTGTAAGGTGCAAATGAAATTTCATGACCTGATGGAAAAAAAAATGGACTAAAAATGGCTTTGCAGGGCTTCCCAATTGAAACATTCCATAAGCTAAGGGGCATCATTCAGTTTCCAATCAAATTTTTGCATGAATGTGATAGTGATAAAAACACTAAGGATCAAGAGTCAAAATCACCTAATTCAGATCCTAATGGAGGTTGAACTCTGGAAACTAGTCCTATTGCATCTCCTGAACTTGAAAAAGCACTAAAATGACCAATTTTTTTCCATTATTACATTTCAATAGTCACCAGCCACCATATTTGGTCCGACATCACCTAAATAACATTATAAATTTGAATAATGGAGCTTGTGGGCGGGAACAGGAGTAGAGCCAGTGTTTTGAATTCTTCAGATGATTATGTAGAGGGAGGGGTGGATTCAAATGATGAGGATGTATATATTTTTCCTGGGCTTGTGTAATATTCTTTACTCTTTTGTTGGGTCAGCTTTCATGTGAGGGTTGTGAAGATTTTTGGGTTGCATTTGAAGGTGTCTATCTCTCTTGCTATGTGCCAATTGGGGGAGATTATAGAGGCCTGGTATTTTTTCCTTTTTGGTACTTATTCTTAGTGAGGGTTGGGTCTTTCTTTTGGAAAGATCACTTCCTTGGACCTCTACCTATTCTTGCGTTGGGAAGGTGATCTTCTTGGCATGTTTCGTTGGTTGCTCATTTTCTAGTGGCGACTTGTGGAGTTTAGGGGTTTTTTCATCCTTTTCTGTTCTTGACCAGTTTATGCTGGTAAGAGTCATTTTTCTCTTGGAGACTCTCAATCAGAAGTGTTGTGAATGATTTTTTTCTTGTTGGGAGTGTCTCTTTCATTTGGGGGATGGGCTTCTACTCGCTGGTGCTCTATTTTCACAGTTTCCTTGGCAGCTCTTGGTTGTCATGGGGTTGGTGGGCCTCAAAAGGTTGGGCTTCAAAGTTTTATCTTATATGGAGGCTATGGTGGAGTGTTATTTTTCCCTCCATTATTTTGGTGGAAATGTTTTCCTGGAGGGTAGAAGTTTTCCCTTAAAAGACTAGATGGTTTGGTGCCCCTTGTGCTTCTTAATGTCTCATTTGTGGAAGGGGTTTATTGTTTTGGGGGAGAACTTTCTACTATTCTCTATGATGGTTCTTTTGATGGGACTGTATTCTAAGATCTATGACAAGCCTTAGTTTTTCATGGTTTGGAGGAGTGTCTCTAATCCCTCTATTTTTTAGGTGGAGTTCCTTGAGTTGGTGAAGTTTGGTTTGATGGTGTTCCTATTGCAGATTGTTGTGTTGTGGGCTAGGTGGCTTCTTGTCCTTTGTTTATTGCTCCTAACTTATAAGATTCTTCAAATTTTTATGGTCTTATCTCATTTGTTTCTCTTCTCTTGGTTTCTCGCTGAGATGTGTTCTCTTGCTTCTTCCTTGCTTATGTTTGTTGCTTCACCAAAGGATACAATGTCTTTCTTTTCTTTGAAGGTTGTTACTTTCTTTTTGGTTCCATGATGGTTGTCTTCTATGGAGGTGGAGACTACTCCTTCTAAGGTGGATACCTCTCCTATTGAGGTGGAGTGGGTATTGTGGTCCTAGTGGGAAGTTCTTTCTCTGGTGGCAAAGGCTTTCATTTCATCCTTTCCTATAGAGGGGATCCTTCTCTTATTGAGGTAGAGGTTGGGTTGGTGGTTCGGGCAAATAGGTTCCAAGTGAAGAATGTTGCTCTTCAATTTTTTGTTATGATTTCTTAATTCCCTATAGAGGTGGGGAGTTTGGATTTCATGGGTTTTGTTGTTAAGTGTTTTGCTGCAGTCTGGTTGTTATAGGCTATTGGTTTCCTGGCTGTTCCAGGTAGTTTTTGTGTCATGTGTTGTTTCCTGACTGACTCAGGTGGTGCTTTTGTTCTAATTGGGAGTTAGCTCTTTTTTCTTGTTGTTTTGGGTCAATTTTCCCTGCTTAACCTTGTTTTTTGTTGTTGTTGGTTTTCTATGTGTATCTTTAAGCAGTGTTGTTTCTTTGGTTGGGTTTCGAGTCCCTATAAAAACCTGCTTGTTATTGGTTTCAAGTCCATTCAAAACCTTTTTTTCCCTTAATCAGAACATTATAAATTTGGTTTCCATGGGTTCCAAGAAAGAGAAGTGGTGCCATGTTGTATTTATTTTTTCTTAGACATCCCTTTTTTCAAGAAGTCATCCTTGGGCCACATTTTTTAGCAAATTTTGTGGGAGTTTCTTCACATAAAACCCATGATTTATTAATGTAGGTATGGTAGGGATTTTTTTTGGGATTTTCTTATAGATTTGTTAGACTCATGCAGAGAATTATGGATAGGGTTTTTTGTTTGTCACATGTGTAGTGTATAAAATGTATCCCTTTACATTTTCACACTTGTTTGGGCCCTCCCTATTAAAATTTGGGCTTATTTATGCTTTAATTGGTCCTATTTTGCATCCACAAGCCTAATTAAATGCATTTTTCTAAGGATAATCTTGACATTTAACAAATGGAAAATCATAATTTATTGTTTTTGGTTGTGTTCTAGATCTAGGGATCTAGGACTCATATGCCCCTTTGGACGTATGGGTCCCACCTAGGTCTCACGACCTAATTTTAAATGTTACACTGAACTTAAAACTTCTCAAAGTTTGTATCCTAGGTTTAAGCCACTGGGACTCATACACCCAACCTAGCATATGAGTCTCGCTTTAACTTGGACCTATTTTCATTCAAATTCTTGGCAAGATTTTATTATCCTAAAACTAATGTTTTCTTTGTTAAACAAGACAACTGAGAGTGGGGGTGAATTAGTTGTATAAAATTTAAGCTTCTATAATTTTCACCGAAAATTAAATCAATCACAAATCCTTTATACTGCTAATATGATTAATCATTAATTGCAAAAGTAGAAACTGAAAAACATCACACATAAACAATAACACCAAATTTACATGGAAAACCCAATAAGGGAAAAACCATGGTGAGGATTAGCTCACAATATAAAGAATATCAAAACCAAATACAATGGCTCACTGCTAGAGAAGTCTCATAGCCAAAACGGGACTCACTGTCTAGATTAGAACTCATTGTCCAACAAGGGTTAACCACCAAGAGGGCTCACTGCCACACAGATACAAAGAAGATAGAAGAGATTTGTTATAGAGAGAAGATAATCTCAATGCAACAAATATTTCCACTATAACTTTCTCAAACACTTGCATACATGCATGAATGATAGAGTACACCTTTAGCTCACTACTTCTGGAAACTCAACAATTAGATTTCATACTAACCTTCCCAAAACCACATCACATACACACTATTTCACATCTATCTTGCTTGCATCTATATCTTTCATAAACAAATTGACTTGTATTTATACCATCTTCAATTTTGAATCATATCCAAAGTAGGCCATACACTGTTTGCATTTACAAATTCAAATTAGGTCGATGCCAAAGCATTCTAGGGTGGAATTAGAATGAGGGTGACCCAATCACATGCATCAACGCATTTCCATAAGCTTTGAAAGTAGTGGTAAACACAAGGTCATACAAACTAGTGTAAAACACATAGAAAAATTAAGCACACACAACCTTAGCATGATTCAATCCTTCCAGATAACAAAATTACCTTCAACATGATCATATCAGTTTATCTTCAGAACTAAAAGTCATAAAACGTGAACACGAAGAAATCTGGAGCAACTACATTTCTCCTGGACCTTAGCTAGATACACTAAAAACCATAGTTCATGACTGGTGAACATAACTCACACTATACAACGATCAAGAAACCAAAAATCTAGATATAGCAACTTCCAAAACCCATGTTCAACATATTTGAACCACATGAACACAAGAACAAATCTCAGAGCAAAACCCGGAGCAAACACTAAACACCTACAACTTTTCTTTATTACAATTTTCTCAATACCCTCGACATATACAACCAATAACTTGTATCAATGACATCAATGACAACAACAACCAATTGATAGCCAATTAACAAGTTGAAATCAATGACAACACTTTCATGCTTGCAACAAGCTTGTAGTGTTGTAATTTTGGGAAATTAGGCATAAACAAGTATAAATACAAAGTTATTTCACATAATTTCTTCTAACAAGATCTAGGTAATTTCAAGTAAGCTAAGCAAGTAATCTAAGAGCCTTCAAGTGTTCATTCTAGAGCATTCAAGAGAAAATCATCAAGTATTTGGAATTGCATTCAAGATTCAAGCATCATGTCAAGGTCTTCATGCATCATGTGTGATTGTGAGCTAACATGTTGATGTAGCATTTGTGATCCAAGTTCAAGCATTCAAAGCCATATCAAGTTTCATGATCAAGATCTACATCCATTAAGGCCAATTCATACAAGTTGCAGATCTACACTCCTAGGATTCAATAGGATTTGGTGAGTTGTTACATTCATTTGTTAATTCATCATTCCTTCATGTTATTTCAATTCATTTCAAATTTTAATTACTCAAATGGGATTTGACTAAGGTAGACCCCCATCTACTAATAAAACAACATGTCTCTCTCTTTTTATGTTTGTTTTATAGATTTATGTGAACAAGACTCATTCACCCAACCTAGCATATTAGTCCCATGACAATTTCCATGCACCGTTCAACAAATCTTGATCAACTCTCAGAGAATCCCAAATCCTGCCATGAAAACCTTAGAGTGGAACTAAATCACCCTACTAGGTGTATGAGTCCTAGTATACTCTTTTGGCCACCTTTCTACAAATCTTGATCAGTCACCAGAAGATTCCAGATTCTGCCCAAAAACCCTATAGTAGGACTAAATCGCTCAATTTGGCATATCAGTCCCAGTACACTTCAAAAAGAAGATTTTTTAGGGTTTGCAAACCTTGTTTTTTCCTCTCCACTCCTCCAAGTACTTTTTTGTTTCATTCTATTTTTCAATTTGATTTCATGCTTTCAAGTTTCTAGGGTTTTGTGCGTAAGTGTTTGTATTTCTCTTTTAAAACTTCATTTAAACGGTGAAGCCTCATCTAATCACATAAGGAAACCCCTAGTCCATCCCTCAATTGAGTCACTTGGCTGAGGGATTTAGGTTTCCTAATGAACTAAAGTGTGAAATAGGTTCAAGTTCCATCTCTTAGAAGGTGGACATGTATTTCCCTTGTTTTCATTTTGGCGAACCCGACCTTTGGACCCTTGAATTTATAGAAGAGGAGCTTTCAAGAATCGTGACAATGTTGAAAGCTCCTCTTCTATAAAATCTCCTACATTCGAAGATATTATGGCACAAGAGAATGATATCATAGACACATTTCTAAACATCACCTTACCTAGTCTCCATTAATCTCTTGCTTGTGAGATTTTTTTATTGAAAGAGGCTAAAATCATAGATAAACATGACAATCACATTTTTTCTTCTCCTAATATCTCTCCTATTTGTGAAGAAGATAACTTTTTGTGTTAGAAGATACACTTATTGAGAGTCATGAGAGTCTTTTTTCTCCCTCTCCTAATGCTTCTCCCACTTGGAAACATCTAATTGAACAAATGGATCCAATCAATCATAATTGTTCTTCTCTTGATGTCTCCCCTACTTGTGATGAAGTTACCTTACGAAACCTAACCATGGAATGTGATCAACATCTTGTTTTATTCTCTCCTAACAACTCTCCTACTAGGGTGGATATCATGGTACAAGAGAATGATGGAATTGATGCATGTATTTCAAACAATAGTAATGTGGCTTTATTTGATGAAAATGATGAGGTAATCTTATACTCTCCTTTGCTAAAATATCATCACAATAAGGATGAGTCCTTTGAAGTTATGCACATTAGATATCCCTTGAAGTGATCTCCTAAGCTATTTCTTATCCTTTATCCATCTTCACAACAACCACAAGTTCAAACTAAACCTATGCTTACCTTAGAACCACCTAAAAGGAAACTTGATAATGAAAATGTTTCACAGCAACCAAGTTACAACACCATTTCTCATACATAGAACCAAGACAAAAAACTCCAACATCTCTCCCATTGTCTCAACCTATCTTTCCTAGTACCCCTCTTTTTCCTTTACATAATGGAAACGAGTATGATCATGTTGAACAACTGAAGAATACTCTTTCTAAAATATCATTATGGGATCTTATCCAAGCCTCACCTAGTTGCCATAACATGATTCAAAGTGCTTTGTAACAAGTTCCTCCTAATGTGCCATTGAATGACATAACATCCATGATTCAAGGAATGAATGTATACATTTTCTTCCACCAAAGTGAGCTACCTCCTTTGGAAGTGAAAAAACAAAATGAAGCTTTCATGATAATAGCTATCTTCAATATGTTATGGATAAAGTGAACCCTTTTTGACAATGGCTTGGCCATTAATGTGTGTAGTATAACTCTTTTGGATAAACTTGACATATATAAATCAATAATTGAACCCGATTCCTTATCAATTCGAGGATTTTACAATATAGGAAAACAATCGCTTGGTGTGATCACTTTGCCTATTACAGTTGGAAAGGCTACATTGGTAACTCATATCCATATTATGCCTCATGATATTTCATACAATCCTTTTAGGAAGATCGTGGATTCATGAGATACATGTGGTGCCTTCAACTCTTTATTGTATAATGAAATATGTCTACAATAAAAAAGTCTATACAATCAAAGTTGATCTTGAGCCTTACAGTATTTTACAACTCAAAAAAGACAAGGAAAATCCTTTAAAAACATTAGCACCAACTACACAAGTGGAACCTGTAAAAGAGAAAGAAAAGTGTTGAAACATGGAGGTAACTATGTAGCTTAATACTTTGTAAAAACTATTATACGGTAGATCTAAATAAGTGTTCTTTGTTATAAATTATTTGTGGATGATTATCTATTTAGATTCATTTTACCATTTGTAGAAGTAGAAAAAATATTGTAGAAGAATAAGACCGAAAGATAGAAGTGACACAACATATACTGTGAAGAAAACATTTCGGGAAAAAACTCCACCAAGAATCAATGTATTATTTAATCTTAGAATAAGATTACAATAATTCCAATCCTTGCTTGAGATGCTTCTTTTTCCTTCAAAAAATCTTCTTCACAACCTGTAATAAAATCTTATGGAAATCTCTTCAACTTGTTGCAATAAATAGACAATTATGAGCCTTGAAAACTCCAAAGAGTTGTCAATTACAAATCACAAATCTTATCTCACAAAACCTATGCCTATTCCTTGCAAGTAGAGTTCTACCATGAAAAATAATGTCAAAACAAGTCCATCCATTTGGGCATCCCAAACTGAAGTCATAACTCAATGTTGATTCTGAAGATATCTTCTAAGCTTATCCTCAAAGTTGGTGCCCAAGAATGGGCCCACTAGACTCAGCCTTATAAAATATTTTATCATGCAAAACTGTTAACTCCAAGATGCAAGATGCCAACTTGGGCGCCCAAGGTGGGTACAAGTCAATTTCTATTAACTGAAACATATCTCTCCACCATTCATGCAAATATCATGCATGATTGATCATCCCCACTCAACTAAATATACCACCTATTATTTTTCATGCAACTCAAGTCATTAGTCATGCATTCCAAGTCAACTGAAGTCAACTAGCATTCAACTAAAACTAACTACATGCAACTGAAGATAACTGAACCAAAAATGAATTGAACTAAACTAAACTAAACTGAAATGATATTGAACTGAACTAAACTAAACTCCATGCATGTAAATATCAATCCCTAACTTCTAGGATAATTACATGCATTACTGAAGTGTTATATTTTTCTCCAAATAGTTAACTTAACTCAAGGTGAGTTCCACCTTCCATGTGGGTGCCCCATGTGCTCCTATTTTGTAGGAGCTCTTCTTGGGAATCCCCACATGTTCCTATCATTTATAATTAATTACAAATGTCAATTTACATGTTCATTTCATTCAAATTTAATCTCTTTCTAATCCTAGTGTTGGGGAACAATTTCCAAGGACTTAGGAGATACATGAAATAATGTTTAGGATTGTAATTAAATGGCATCCTATTCCCAACATTCCCCCACTTGACATCATACATTGCAAATATTCTTAAACAAGGAATAATTATTATAAATCAAGTACAAGACTCAAGGCCAATGGATTTCCTGCACCAACAAATCAATCCATGCCAACTTTAAATGCAACTTGCATAATCATGAAGCTCCAAGAAAATGATTAATTCTCAAAACCAAGAGAACTTATTTGTAGGAATTGGTTTCGTAAGATAATTTGCAGCATTAATCAAAGTGTCAACTTTCTCAATTAATACCTTCCCACTCTCAACCATTTCTTGCACAAAGTGATACTCAACATTGATCAACATGATTAGTATGAGTATGATACATAGGATTTTTGGCTAAAAAAACAACACTCTGACTATCTCATTCAAGTTTAACTTACTTGCAATTAAAACCAATACCTTTCCCAAGTCTTTGTAACCAAACTGCCTCTTTAGAGGCATGTGAAACCATCGAGTGTGTTGAACTCACATCCAACCAAGGTGTAGGCTTCTCGGTATTTACTGTTGAAAAATATTTTCTTACAAGT
Organism: Sequoia sempervirens; assembly: GCA_007258455.2. Lineage (NCBI taxonomy): Eukaryota > Viridiplantae > Streptophyta > Pinopsida > Cupressales > Cupressaceae > Sequoia > Sequoia sempervirens. The sequence goes on from VDFB02096902.1 coordinate 72,678, forward strand.
AACCATTCCAACATATATCTCTTACCATAAAAGAACTCAAGCCTCACCTATTTCTCCAAGTATCCATGAGGACCTATAACCAACCAATCCATGCCAAACTCCAAATGCAACATAGCACTATCATGAAGTAATCAAGCAAATGATTAATGTACCCAATACATACTTGAGAACTACACAAGATCAATGCTAAAGCTCCAATCATGAATCAAGAACATAAACATGACAACATGATCTAACCATCTCCTCCAAGGAGATCACATGCATCATAACATACATAAACATCCTAGTCTCAAGAAAACAAGTACCAAGCCAAACCCTAAATGTGTATCAAGAGTAAACCATGACATAATAACAACCACTCTAAACCAAGAAAAAACATATCCCCAATCACATGAAGATAACCTTACTAATGATGCATCCATGTCACTACCAACAACTCCCATTGAACAATGGTATGAGCTACACATGGGATCATGACTACCATTCTCTTCATGAAGATCACTCTTTAACATCAAGCAAAGAGTCATTACTAAAAAATTTACATGAAATGATCAATGCATGATTACACTCATTTGAGGATTCCTTTGTAGAAGAATCATAACTCTTTTTCTTGTTCTTACAATCCTTCTTCGCATGTCTCAGTTTCCCACAATTCCAACACTTTACCTTACTTTGTCCTTCGGAATTACCCTTCCCTTCCTTGTCTCCCTTAGGTTCCTTTTTCTCAGGCCTACATTTTACAAACAAGGCATATTGTATTTCCGTTTTAGACATCTTCCTCATCTCCTTTGATAGGAGAGTAGGAATTATATTGTCCATCTCAGATCTGTACTACTACCACTAGTAGAAACAATTAGATTTTCCCAAGACTCTAGTAAAGAACAAAGTAACAATGCATTTATCTTCATCTTCTAGATTTACATCTACAGATTCTAATTGACTTAGAATCAAATTAAAATAATTCAAATGATTTGCAACAAAATCACCATCTTTCATCTTTAAAGAATACAACTATCTTTTCAGATACAACTTATTAGTAAGACTTTTGGTTTGATAGATATCACCTATTCTCTTCCACAACTTATATGCAATAGTTTCATCTGAAACATTCAAGAGAACAACATCAACAAGAAATAATCTTATGGTCCGTCTTTCCTTCTTATCAATCTTTTCCCAATCCTCATTTGACATCATTGTAGGTGACTTTGTCTCATTACCAACAGCTAACCACTAATCTCTCTCTTCAAGGAGATCATCCATTTTTAGTTTCCACATCTCATAATTAGATCCATTGAATCTTTCAATATCTAAACAAGAAGTAAAACTCATCGTAACAAACTTATTTTCCAAAATCAATAATAACACAATAGTAAAAGCTCCCACTATAGCCAAAAAACCTTCAAACTTTTAAGAGAAAGGCGCCCCGAACTCTACCCCAACCGTTAGCTTTGATACCAAATGTTGAAAAATGGAGGTAATTATGTAGCTTAATACTTTGTAAAAACTATTATATTGTAGATCTAAATAATTTTTCTTTGTTACAAATTCTTTGTGGATGATTATATGTTTAGTTTCATTTTACCATTTGTAGAAGTAGACAGAAGATTATAGAAGAATAAGACCAAAAGAAAGAAGTGACATAACATATACCGTGGAGAAACCCTTTTGGGAAAAAACTCCACCAAGAATCAATGTATTATTTAATCTCAAAATAAGATTACAATAATTCCAATCCTTGCTTGGGATGCTTCTTTTTCCTTCAACAAATCTTCTTCACAACCTGCAATAAAATCTTATGGAAATCTCTTCAACTTGTTGCAATAAATAGACAATTATGAGCCTTGAAAACTCCAAAGAGTTATCAATTACAAAGCACAAAGCTTATCTCACAAAACCTATGCCTATTCTTTACAAGTAGAGTTCTACCATGAAGAACAATGTCAAAACAAGTTCATCCATTTGGGCATCCCAAACTGAAGTCATAACTCAATGTTGATTCTGAAGGTATCTTCTAAGTTATCCTCAAAGTTGGCGGCCAAGAATGGGCCCACGTAACTCAACCTTATAAAATATCTTATCATTCAAAAGTGTTAACTCCAAGATGCCAACTTGGGCACCCAAGGTGGGTCCAAGTCAATCTATGTTAATTGAAACATATCCCTCCACCATTCATGCAAATATCATGCATGATTGATCATCCCCACTTAACTAAATGTACCACCTATTATTTGTCATGCAACTCAAGTCATTAGTCATGCATTCCAAGTCAACTAAAGTCAACTAGCATTCAACTAAAACTAACTATATGCAACTGAAGATAATTGAACCATAACTGAACTAAACTAAACTGAACTGAACTGAACTGATATTGAATTGAACTGAACTAAATTGAATTGAACTCCATGCATGTAAACATCAATCCCTAACTTCTAGGATCTTTACATGTATTACTGAAGTGTTATATTTTTCTCCAAACAATTAACTTAACTCAAGGTGAGTTGCACCTTCCATGTGGGTGCCCCATGTGCTCCCATTTTGTAGGAGCTCTTCTTGGGCATCCCCACATGTTCCTATCATTTATAAATAATTCCAAATTTCAATTTACATGTTCATTTCATTTGAATTTAATCTCTTTCTAATCCTAGTGTTGGGGAACAATTTCCAAGGACTTAGGAGATACATGAAATAATGTTTAGAATTGTAATTAAATGGCATCATATTCCCAACAAAAAGCATATTGTGGAAGTAACAAATTTATTGGAAGATGATTTAGGTTCCATGGATTTTATACCTTCATTCATGGGCTAATGCAAGACCACAACAAAAGAGTATAAAAAGGGAAAATAAAATTTGGTAATGTCAACACAAAATTTGAAAGAATCCACTTCAACCACTTTAGAAGAAAAGAAAAATTACACAAAAAACTTTGATGAAGTTTATTATGAGCAACCACTACTAAATCCAAAAGAATTAGAAAATATTTATGGAAGAGGGTATGAACTTTTAAAACAACTTGGGTTTAGTGGAAAAGGATGTGGTGCTAGAGAATAAGGTATTTGTATCCCTATAGAGCCTAACACACAATAAACGACTAATGGTCTTGGTTATTGTCTGTCAAAAGAAACAAACAAGCCTTCACTCAATATTAACACTCTTACAAATTATTCTTCTAAACCAACTTTAAAATTAGTGGATCCTAAATTGGTAGAAACTAGTGGTTGTGATTATTATACTTCGAAAGACACAAAAGAAACAAATAAATCTTCACTTATATCAATATCATCACACAAAACACTAACGATTGGAGTTCATTAGATTTTACACCTTCCTTTAAAGAAGAGTACAAAATCTTTCCATCTAAAGAGTCTTATGTAAGTATGATACCTTGTACTAAGCAAAAGATATCTTTGTCACAAAATAAAGGAGCATCTTCTACTATTGATCAAGAGAATATCTTGTCAAGACTCCTCCAAGATCATTTGATATCCCTCCCTCCAAGAACATGAAATAAATTTTACAAGAGTTCATTTTGTGCATATCATAGAGTTCATGGACATTCTACTAATGAATGTATAGCTTTGGGTAATAAAAGTCAAAATCTTAAGAATTGTGGTGCTCTTCCTTGTGTTGCAACACCTAGTTCCTCTAATTGATAATAATTTTCATGTTTCTCATCAATCATCTTAGCTCATCCTTGTCTTTCACTAAGTGGAGGCAAGGGGTTAGGTTATCCTTGTCCTCGTATGGCACTTGTTATTCTCTCTTTTTGCTAGTTGACCACCTTCCATGTGTATATACTTGAGTGAGCTTGGGATGTGGAATTACATGCCTTAAGTTGGATCACATGTGACATACTGAGTTATCTTTAGTATTGCATTTTGGGGGCAACCCCTTATTCATGATGTAGTTTCATTTGAGAACATATGACTTGGCATAGGGCTTTCCAAGAAATCTCTCATGTCTTCTTCTACTTTAAAGTGGATTTCTCATAGAAATAGTGTTCGCAATCGCTTTAAAGTGGGGGCATACATCAACACTCATATTTCACTGTAATATTTTCTTTATTCTTGTGATGTGCCCTTTTCTTGGTGGTGTCATTGGGTTTGATTTCCTCCGAAAGCGTGATATTTCTTTGACTTGTCCTCTGTTGGAGACATTAGGCACAATGATCCCTAAGGAGAGACCTTACACAAACTAAGAAAAGATCCCTTTGAACAAAAACCTTTACTTGCATGTTGTTCATAAGCTCGAAGTTTCATTTTGTGGCACCTTATCAAAGTTATCAGGAGGTATAGCTTTGGTATGGTTAGTACATATGGGAGCTAACCATAGGCATGAATTTCCCATAGCCACTTGCTTGTCTATGTGTGAGCATATACTAACTGCATGCATATGTGTCTCACCTCTCTGAGGGCTCACCTAGTGGATACAAAATTCCACTAGCCTATGTGAGCGTGCATTTTGTTTGTATAGTGGAAATCATGTTACACTTGTAAATATTTTTGGACAAATAGCTAAGGCTTTCTCCACATTGAGTTGGAAAAATAGTCAAGGCTTGATCCACCCCTCTTTGTTTCTTCTTTATGTCTTTGATAGTGTATGCTTGTATCTTGTTGTTGCTTCATACATCATTCACATGTGTGTTCCTTTATGCCTATGTGGGTCTACCATTGGATCTTGATCCTGGGGGCTTGCACAAACCTCTTGATCATTGTCATCCTATCTCACTAGTTTTGGTACACATGGACCCCTCTTGATGTGATTTTTTCTACTTTAGTGTGATTTTGACCCAAGGTCATCCTCTCACTAAAGTGGGGGATAAATGTAGTGTATAAAAATGTATCACTTTACATTTTCACACTTGTTTGGGCCCTCCTTGTTAAAATTTGGGCTTACTTATGCTTTAAGTGGTCCTCTTTTGCATCCACGAGGATAATCCTAACATTTAACAAATGGAAAATCATAATTTAATATTTTTCGTTATGTTTTCTAGATCTAGGGACCTAGGACTCATACTCCCCTTTGGGCATATCGGTCCCACCTAGGTCACGAGACATGATTTCAAATGTTACATTGAACTTAACACTTCTCAAAGTTTGTTTACCGAGTTTAAGCCACTGGGACTCATACGCCCAACCTGGCGTAGGAGTCTCGCATTAACCTGGACCTATTTTAATTCAAATTATTGGTGGGATTTTATTATCCTAGATATGATGTCATCTTGTAGTGTTATAATTTTGGGAAATTAGGCATAAACAAGTATAAATACAAGGTTATTTCACAAAATTTCTTCTAATGAGATCTAGGCAATTTCAAGTAAGCTAAGAAAGCAATCTAAGAGCCTTCAAGTGTTCATTCATGAGAATTCAAGAGAAATTCATCAAGTATTTGGAGCTACATTCAAGATTCAAGCACCATGTCAAGGTCTTCATGCATCATGTGTGATTGTGAGCCAACATTTTGATGTAGCATTTGTGATACAATTTCAAGCATTCAAAGCCATATTGGGTTTCATGATCAAGATCTACATCCATTGAGGCCAATTCATACAAGTTGAAGATTAACACTTCTAGGATTCAACAAGATTTGGTGAGTTGTTACATTCAATTTTTCATTCATCATTCCTTCATGTTATTTCAATTCATTTCAAAGCTTAATTACTCAAATGGGGTCTGATTGAGGTAGACCCTCATCTACTAACAAAACAACATTTTTCTCTCTCTTGATTTGTGTTTTGCTGATTTATGTGAATAGGACTCATTCACCCAACCTGGTGTATTAGTCCCATCACATTTTTTGACCACCATTCAGCGGTTCCCGTGGTAGTTTTGACATCAATAGACATATACACTATCAAAGTGGTCATTAAAAATAAGAAAATATACTACCCATAGGGAAAAGTGTTGATGTAAATAAGGTATTGTACCTAGCTAATTCCTAGTAGGGGGATAATCACATATTAAATTTACTTAGGTTCTAGATGAATTTCTAGAAATCTTAGTTGTTTAGATGAGATCTTATCATATCTTATCTCTTTGAATTTTTTCAAGAAATTTGTCTCATAACCTAGGATTAAGACACATGTCACAATATTGCCTTATCCTATCTCTCACCTTGTCTTTATAAGAAAGGTCTCTCATGTACATTTGACATATTCAATCTTGTAATCTTGAATCCATAATCAAGCAACCTATTCTTTCTATTTTCTCTTTTTTCGAAGATATTTTGGTTTAGCAACTATTCCTAGGGTGTTGGAAGATCACCATTAACTTCTATATGGTATCAAAGCAATAGTGTTGCAGATTCCTTCCTATATGTAAGGGACATATCTTGGCTTGAATATTTTTTGAGTGCATTCTGGAATTTCAAGTACCTCACGGTTGAATCCAGGGAATCAAAGAAAGTCAATTTTTCCTTTTTTTTTGTCAGATCTACAAGGGTTTCAAGGTAAAAATTGCAAGATCTAGAAGCTAGCTAAATTTTTAGAGCACTTTAGGCCAAATTTGACCCTACTGTTGCATCTAGAAGGCTCAAAAATCTAAAAATCACTTGTCAAACCATTAAATTTGGACACTTTGTCTTGAAAGCATCAAAGGTTTTTTTGTTTGTTACCAAAATCTATTTGTACGTTTTTTGTACGAAATCTATACTGATCATATAGGTTGTAGATGGTTTGCAAGTGTTAGTAAAATATTTTGAGGCATCTATGTGACATATTTCGAGCATATTATCCTCTGGGAAGTGCTTACATAGGTCAGCATACTCTTCTATTTCATTCATTGTCACATCAAATTCTATCATCGGTACGAAATTGTAATTTTTAATTAATAAGAATTTTGTTTAAAAAAATCACAATTTTAAAAGTTCATTGGTGTTTATTTTTTAGGCACTGAAACACCAAAAAAATAGGTACGTTCACCAAATATGGTGTGATGAACCAATTAGGGACCTATTTTCCCTTATTTCGTTAAGAAATGAGATCCCCACAAAGAATTGATTAACAACCCTTAGGTGAATCAACCCTAAGTGAGAATCTTTAGATTTCCTTATGGCTGAAGGATGGGGGTCAAGGTCAAACAATACTTTAGGGAGAAAAACTAAAAATAGAAAATCAACACCAAAATGCAATCCAACACTTAAAACAACAAGATTAAGCTCAATATTTGCATAACTAAAAAATAGAATGTAGATCTGAGAAGGGTAGAAACATGTGTACCAGTCACCAAAAGTTCTTTCTAGAAGCTGATATGAGACTCATTCACCCATGGGCCAATGCGTCTAAGTATAAGGGTTTCAACAATATTTTGGGAGCCTCTCATGTAGATCTAAAGCTTTTGCTTTGTCCAAATTTCAATGCCAGAAAGTCAGAAATCTGATCTATAGGTGAGATTCTGTGATTTGACGACAACTTTAACAACTTTGTAAATCTTGCACTTCAAAAGGTCTCCAAGTCTTCTTCAACCTAAATTTTCAATCACACACACAAGAGAGAATTTTTTTTTTTTTTTTTGTGAATAGGGTTTTGCCTTTGTCAAACCTCATTTTGGTAATCAAACCTTGAATTGAAATAATGAATGAAAGAGGGAATGAAAAGTGAACAAAGCTATGTTACCACTCAACAAACCCTTGCATGAAACCTTGACAATGGAGATATTAGGAAGTCTACAACTTGCATGAGATGGTTGAATTGGATGTGGATATTGATACTTGAATCTTTCTTGAAATGATACTTTGAATGCTTGACTTGATCATGAAACCTACATCACAATGTTGGCTCCAAAAGCATGCATAATGCAAGAAGACTTTGACATGATGAATAGATCTTGAATGTTTCAATAAATCTATAATATATCTACTCTTGAATTCCTTTTGTAACACTTGAAATGATCTCTTAGATCTTGAAAAATGTTAGGTGAAATTTAGTGAAATGACCTTGTATTTATAGGTATGTATCCTTAATTTCCTAAAATTCAAATATCACAAGCCGACATTGAATTATGGATTTGAAAAAATTAAAATACCACCAAAAACATAGTTTAAATTTAAGTCCAAAGGTTTAGGGAGGACACATTCTCCCATGGGAAAATGTGTCATAGTTCCATAAATCTGGAACACACATTGTTCAATATAAAGTGTTATGTTTAGGAACTAGTTATTGTCGGGTTTCCCCTTCAGAAAATACAATTAATTAGGCATGTAAATGAATTAAAGGGATAATTAAGGCATAATTAAGCTCAATTAATTAAGAGGTCCCAAATAAGTGTGCAAATTTTAAGGGTTACATTTAACAACACTAAATTAAGCCCATTTTTAATAAGGAGGGCCCAAACAAGTGAGAAAATGTAAAGGGTTACATTTTCCTACACTACAGATGCTAAGTGTCTAGTCCTAGTGGCTAAGAACACCCCTAGTGCTAGGCCTTAAGGCTTGTGGAGAGGGGGCACATGAGAACCATCCTCCTGTCATCAACTTTCCTAAGTGATTCCACCACCACTAAGCAATAGCACATATTTTTAAAAGCCACTATCTAGCGATCAATCACATGAGTGACCACAAATAAATACCCAAATGGTTAATTTTTCCCCCAAAAGCCAAAATATAGGATTTTTTCAAATTGTTATAACTTTTGATCCAAGACCTGCAAAATTTTGAAAATGAAATATTGTTGGAAAGCTAGCTCTATGAATTTCCCATTTTCGTAGGTGATTTCTTAAGATATTTTTGTTTGATGCTTGTTTTTCTAGCTTGAATTTAGATATTGTTTTCAGCCTCTAAGCTCATAATTTTTTGCTCCAAACTCCATTTTTCCTAATTCTTGCTACATTAGGAAGGAATTCAATAGAACTTTAGGTTTATACATGCACTTTTGGTAGATTTTTTGATAGAATTTTAAATTTTTAGTTCAAGTCCAGATTGGTATTTTGGCATAACTTGTAAATTTACAAAAAAAAAGTAGCATTTTTTTGTCACAAAGGGGCTGTTTGCTTGTATTGTGAGGGGTAATTTGTTGTTCCTCTATTTTAATTTATGATTTTATCATATATTTTCTAAAATTTGTACTTCTTACCCATATAACTATCGAATGAAAATCACAAATGGGGGTTTTATTGTTAAAATTGAATTTGCATAGAATCAAATTTGGCACAAATCCAAAACCCGTAGGAGCTACATAAAAAATGGTTTGATAGAAGGGATGAAGCCAGGTTGGTACTCTAATCTTGTCTATTTTTCTAGATCTTAGATATCATTTAACGATATCAAGTTTCCATAATTCATATTATTTATGTACTCTGATTTTTGGATTCGATTACGTAATAATTTTTCCATCAATGTTTCAGATCACACTTTGTGATCCATCATTAGGATGAAAGCAAAGAGCTCAAGGAGACATGTATAGTTACAGATCAAGACCAGCCTTAAGAGACAAGAGGAGGGGGAGAGAAGGTTGCATAAGGGTTTTGGCATCTTATATATCATGTTGCATCTTGTACACATCCTAACAAAATTTAGACTACCTTAGAGAGTATCTTTGATAATCCAGATAAAATGAGAAAACTTAAGTTTGAGAATGAACTTATGAGTCTTAACCCTTCATATTTTGATAATATCTAGGACTTCTTCACTAAGCACAGTTCTTTTAGATTGTAGTTTTCTAATTGTGGGGTCACCAAAGAGGATGAACAATTGATTCTTTCTATTCTTGCTAAGCTAGGTCATGATTATTTAGTTTTTGTTTCTACATTTTATGCTACTATGGATGCTCTAAGGGGTAAGTGAAAAAAGATGGGGGGCCAAAAAGGGGGCTTAAGTGGCCACTTTTTTTCTGAAATCAGGAAATACTGGCCTTGGACGTGAAATTGAGGATAGTTACACTCAAAATTTTGAGATGCAACAAAAAAAGGATTGTAATGCTCCAAGTCTACTTTCTAAACTACTATTTTTTTTTTAAATGGTTGAATTTAAGGGATTCAAAAGAGGGGACCACAAAAATTGGTTTTGTTTTTGTCAAAAAAACATAACATAGGAACTTTTGTGGCTCCCTCAAAAGATTAACCTTTTTTCAGTATTTTTAAAATCGCTTCAATGAGAAATTAGCTAACAGTATGTAGTTTATGCTCAATTTTTCTCATAATTTTCTAATTAATATTTGACTTTTTACTAATTTTCAAATTGGATACTTCTAAAAAATATAATTTGGCCATGCTTACCCTATAAATTTTGAAAACTAATTGAAAATCATATGCATGGAATGGAGTCTAGTTTCTAAAAATGTAATTTACTTGAAATTTCGATGAATGGTTAATTTATAATGAAGCCAAAAAATAGACACACAAACAAAATAAATTATAGATCAAAGGCTTAACATTGTTAAAATGTGAAAAAAATTACATCATTAGATAGCTAAGAGAGAGCCTAACATTACCTAGGTGTTCTATTTGTTCAACCTTGAAACACGTCCAAACCTGATGCTTAGCACAAATGTGATTATGTGAAATATTGTAGAATTTGTAAAACCACATCTTTGGATGTTGGGAAGGCACTCTAATCCTTTGGGTTGGTATTCCAAGTTAAATACTAAGCCTAAGGCTTGGGGATTCCCAAAGCAAGAAATAACATGAGCACTCACATTATAACACACATGCTTTATTTCTTAGTTTTGACATGATTTTTGTGTTTGTTCCCAAGAAATGACACGAGCGCATTATAACGCACTTGTGTTATGTCTTGCTTTGTGTTAAATGTTATTCTATTGAATGTATGCATATATATTTGTATGTTTGTATGTATGTATGCTTGTATGACATGTATGCATGTATGCATGTATGTATGCATGCTTGTATGTATGTATGTATGTATGTATGTATGTATGTATGTATGTATGTAACAGTGTATGTATGTGTGTATGTATGTATGTATGTATGTATGTATGTATGTATGTAATATTGTATGTACATATGTATGTATTCTTGTATGTATGTAAGATTTTATGCACATATGTATGTATGCTTGTTTGTATGTAAGTATGTGTGTATATTTGTATGTATGTATGTTTTCTTATATGTATGTATGTATGTATTTCTTTAGAGGGAGGGAGAATTTTAAGAGAGAGAGAGAGAGGTCTAGGTAGGGTGGGAGGGACAGAGAGAGGGAGAGACCTAAGAGAGAGAGAGAGAGAGAGAGAGAGAGAGAGGGAGAGAGGGTGAGAGAGAGAGACCTAAGAGAGGGAGAGGGGGTCAAAGGGAGAGACCTAACCAAAGGGGTTGGAGTGAGAGGGACTTAGCTAGGTAGGGTGGGAGGGATAGAGGGAGAGAGAGAGGGGGGCTTGGGAGAGATCTCTAAGAGAGAGGGAGAGAGAGAGAGGGGAAGAGAAAGAGAGAGTTATGTGGGTAGGCTTCTGGAGGGAGATACTTGATAGTGTGAGGGGGTGAGAGGGAGAGA